>NW_022261703.1:44578-57755 GCF_009602425.1 Actinia tenebrosa | reverse complement strand
AAATTTACGAAATACGCAAGTATTAGCAAAGTGGTGTAGTTCTAAAAGAGTTGCTGGCTCTGCGATTATTTCCACTACTAACCGTGTTGTGTTATGCATGTCACACTACTTATAAAATTCCCGCCCAAACTTGCCCGTCGTCATGAAATTGTACTCGGATGAAGAACAGAAAATATGTTTCTTGAAGCAAATTACCTAGTTGTTTACCGAGACGACTAGAAGTTCTTCCTTCTCATAGCGATCAACTAACAAGATCAGTTCGCCCAAACAAATCTGACTGCTGAAGTCCTAAGAAATGAATTTATTCCCTCTGAAAATTATTTCTTTTTACATGGCAAAGTTGGGGAATTTTTTATGCAAATTCGTGCAGAAATGTTTTGAAACTGGTGTTTATACTTCTTGGTCTCTTCGTTTTTTGCTCCACTTAATATAACCTTAACTCTCTGACAAGAGTAAATAGTGCAAGATTTCGAATCTAAGATTCACAATGAAGCGCCAGATAAGATGCAAGGATCGTACGTATCGTACGCATGGTGAAGACCCAAGTAAAGCACAGTTTAGCTGTCTTTACGTACGGTAATTAGATGCACGAATGGTACGGATTGCAAGAATGGTGAGGAACCCAGTAAAGCACACTTTGACTGTGTGATATCGTGTCTATTCTAATTATCATAATGTATGCAAATATGCAATCGAACTAGTTTCTCACATACTGTATATTGTATTGTGTTGATTCCTAGGAATAAAAGATGGCGGACACTTCAGCAAAATTTTACGAGTAACTTCTTAACTTTTTAGCTAAGTTACAGGTCACGACAGACTGTTTTCGCGAACGGTACCAATAGTAGTATGAAATTACCAGTTCTACGCCCGGTACCACCGGTGCGGACCGGTGCTCTCCCCCTATAACCCCTCCGGGCCGGTAGAAGGAACGTTGGTATGCATCATATTTTATATTTAGTCGGGCCCAGTTTTTAGGAAGTGGAGAGGGTGTTATGAGTCATATCTATTTTTAGATGGGTAGATTGCACCACATCGACGCAATAAAAAAGTTTTTCGAATTTTATGAGGTGTGCTTGTGGCTCGCGTTCTCTAATATGAGGCACGTGTTGGCTATTGTTTCCAACAACACACAATGTTTATCTTGGATCCGACTTTTCATTTCTAATCAATCATTAAAGTTGAATAAATTTTCAGATGTCGTTGTTTGTTGACTTACTGGTTTTTTTTCCCCAATTTTTTTATTATGCATGAAACGCTCAATATAAAGTAGAAATATAAAGATACTTAAAACTCGTTTCATCATTTAACTAAGTAGCATATTTTAGTTGTGGTTTTCAATGGAGTGGAGACAACCTAGGTCGAGTTCGATGGTTTAACTCTGCTGGGTTCAAAAGGAGGGGTTCTAATTTTTGCGGTTAGGCGCACTAGAAAGGGAGTCGTTTTAGTTTGAGGCGTCGCGTAGCCACTGTCACTGGTGAGTCTTGATGATGGAACGTTTTTTAGAGTCGTAATATTAGTGAGAAGACTAGGACTAGCTGATGGTGGTGCTTGCACCATTTCCAGTCTTGGTTTGTTTGGTAAACTACTTACTTGAAGCTTCTGCTGCAGATCGATATATCGATTGTAGAGTTGTGAATATTCTTTTATTTTTAGTTCCGCAGGGACACTAGGTGCCTTTAGAATGCTAGTCATCGGCTCCTCTAAACTCTGCTCCGTTTTTAATAGAGGTGATTCTGTAAACAACTTTGATGTTCGGAATAGTTGGCAATAGACTGCATGACGTCTGATTGTCCCCCATACTGTTATACTGTTGTAGGGTCCGACTGGAAAATTGTCTCATTAGGGAGAAGGTTGGTCCCAAGTCTACACTCCTCTGGAGTATTGGGTATGAGATCCACAAAAAGATAGTCATAAGGTCGTTGGACGGCGGCCTCATATTTTTGAATAAATTGTTCTGTTTTTCATAGTTCTGGGTACATCTGTTTTCCAAAGTTCATCATTTGCAGTTTGTCTCTTGGATTTGTTAACAAAATGAGGTACGAGGCATTCAGACTCAAGGTGCGCATAATGTTTCCTTGAAAGTAAAGATGTTGCATTAGAAAACCTTGCATAAGGTTTCGATGATGAGATCCTTTAGTAAACAAATTTAGAATTCTTTTGGCATTGGACGTCTCAGTCATTTGATCGTCAATCACAAAATCAGTATTGATTTGAGGGTTAAGGTACGAATCTTCATCCAGGTTGTGCGGTATGCCTTACACAAGCTCGATTCCTGGAATGGTTTTCAACATGTGCTCGTAAGCAGGTTGCTACCGACTGAGTATAACTCCATACAATTCTCTGTGGTGGCGGACTGATGACTTGAGTTGCATGTTTCAGCAAGTTCTGAACCCAATCTGTTTTTCCGGATCCTGTCTTCCCTGCTACGACGGCTGTAAATAATCGTTTTCAGCATTTTCTATCTGTGGGTTGGGGGATTGATTCATTGCTGACTTGCTACCCATTTTCCTGACGCAGGAGTAGTTTCAGTGTTGACCATGGACTTTGTGGACACGGCTTAAGTGAAACCATACATGTTGTACTGATTCCCACATACAGAACACAACCAACACATTTCAATTTTTTTTGAGAAAGAGAAAGAACATTCTAAACTGGGCTATTTAACTACCCACCAGTTTATGCATGAATTTTGGCTCGGCTCGGCTCGGCTCCTTTGGCCCGGCTCGACTCGGCTCGACTTCTTTGGCTCGGCTAGGCTCGGCTAGGCTCGGCTCCTTTGGCTCAGCTCGGCTCCTTTTGCTTGGGTCGAGTAATTATTGATAAATTAAAGTCCCTCTGAACAACATTCATTTAAAGCAGGATTTTGGAGAGAAAACATGACTCAATTGCTTCGTGATAATTTTGGCTATTTACATCTTTTGGTCCGTTGCCTCAGAAGAATGTTTTGCTTACAACTGCCACTCCGGAACAAGTTCATGTAATGTGTGAGGTCTGCCATAATCTATTGAAAGGAGTTATTCCACTTCCTTACTTTCAAAAAGAAAGATTTAATATCTCATGCCGGTGATATTCGGGCGTTAGCTGGTTCATCAGAGCCTTTGAAAACAAAGGAAATAATCTTGGCCTAAAAGGGCGGAGGATTCGTTGAAGATATTGCATCACCCTGATGGGCGCCCTGGGTCCGTTATTGGTATATCGGTATATTGGTAATTCTCCACTAAGGACATTTTATATTGGACTTCGCCTGGAGAAATGACATCATCAGCAAAGAACTCCAGTCACCAGCATGAAGGAACTCATTGAATACGCTTTACTACCTTACAACCCAAATGTCAGAACACCCAGAGGTTTCATCAATGGATTGGTAGAACTGGGCATCACTGAACAAAAATCTTATCGACAATCAAAAAATGTTGGTAGATCTCGTTGCTACGCAACCAGAAGACGAAGAACGGATGATAGCAGCAGTGAAACTAAAAGTCAGTCAAGTGATGATCCATCTCATAATCATGAACAGTATGAAGAACAAAGAGAAAGAACAGAGCAGTGATGATGAAAGGGAGGAATCACAGGAAGAACAAAGCATGGATGAGGAATCGAATTACGATGAATAAGAACAAAGAGCTAGTGTCACGTTTGTCAAGAACCCCGACAGTTTTCCAAGATATCTGTATTACGGTGCCTGTTTTGTACTCTCTGTTTACTGGCTTGGGTTCCTTGGGTACATACACACATGGTTATGCTAATCATAAATGTGTCAATCAATAAATACATTACATCCCCTTTCTTATCTACTGAAAACAACAAGTGAAATTCAACTTATAAATATCAACGTTTGTTCATGACAAAGTTCAATGTTTGTTCACTTCACGGGAATCCGAATCTGATAGGTTTCTTCACGGCTCTTCCACTTCGCGTAGTATATGTCTTGCTTTCAGTGGTGCAGCTTGGAGGTGTAGCTGCTTCTGGATCTTTATTCGATGTCCTTGGGGTAGCTGTTTCCTGTTGACGTTTTGTGTTCTTAGAGGTAGTAGCTGGCACTTCAGACTTGAGACTTGGTAGTTCATCATCAAACAAGTGTTGTGTCTGCGGGGCTTGGCTGGGGTTAATTGCTGGGGCTGTCTTCCGTAATGCAACTCTGTTTCGTCTTATTCTTCTTTCTCCGGTGTCGACGATGTAGGATCTTGGAGTGTCGTGCCGTCCGATTACTGTGGCTTCTTTCCATTCTTTCGATCCTGGATTTGGCTTTACCCTAACAGTATCCCCTTTGATTAGCGGCGTCAGTTCATTCGCTGCACGTCGATCGTGATTCAACTTTTGATTTTCTTTAAAGCGTCTCATCACTCTCTTTACTTCTGTAATGTTGTAGGAGGTTGGGATTTATAGGTTTCGAGCTGTTGGCAATGTCGTCCGTAACCTGCGTGACATCAGTAACTGTGATGGTGAAAGTTCGATACCTGGTAGAGGGGTAGCTCTGTAGTTCAGAAGGGCTAGTTGCTTGTCTTTGCATTTGGTCCACATCCTCTTCACAGTATTCACCGCGGCTTCAGCTTCACCATTGGAACTGGGGTAACGAGGGCTGCTTGTTACATGTTCAAAACCATACTCCTTGGCAAACTGTGTGAACTGTGAGCTTGAGTATTGTGTTCCATTGTCTGTTATTAACTTCTCAGGTATTCCGTGGGCAGCAAAGTGTGCTTTCAAAGCTTCGATTGTCTGTGACGTGGTCACGTCTGTTAGTTTGGTTACCTCTATATACTTGGAATAATAGTCGACTGTTAGTATGTAGTTGTGTCCTTCGAAGTAGAAAATGTCTGAGGCTACTTGCATCCATGGAAGGTCTGGGG
This sequence comes from Actinia tenebrosa, assembly GCF_009602425.1. Next base: position 52,905 of record NW_022261703.1, on the reverse strand, counting down.
GCTTTGTTGCTATCATGGGCTCTTTCGGTTGAGCTGTCGCGTATGCTTGACAGATGCTGCAGTTGGCTATCTTATCTTCTATTTGCGCACTCATACCAGGCCAGTATAGTGTTTCCCCTGCTCTTTGTTTAGACTTGACTACTCCTAGATGAGTGTTATGTATAACGTCTAACATTGATGCTCTCATTGTCTGGGGTACTACAATTCTCATACCTCGGTAGACTATTCCATCGAGTACCACCAGTTTATCTCTTACGTTCCAAAACGGTCTAACATTGTGAGGTACTTCCTCTTTGCTGTCTGGCCATCCTGTCAGTATCACTGAATAGAGTTCATTAAGTTCGTTGGCTGTCTTCTGTTGGAACTCTGTGTACTTTGGCTTAGAAACTGACATTTTGTCTATCGTGTTAACTTGAAATTCTTCCTCTTCTTCTTGCTTGGGAGTTTCTTCAATACCTGCTCTGCTCAGGGTGTCGGCTAACAGTTGTTTCTTTCCTGGGATATACTCTACTTTGAGATCATATCCCTTGACTTTCAGTAACATTGTTTGTAGTCTTAGCGTTGCAGAAAGTAGTGGCTTATGGTAAATGATCTCTAAGGGCTTGTGATCTGTTTTCAATAGTGTTTCCTTGCCAAGAATATATTCTCCGAATTTCTCTGTACGTTAGACTATAGCGAGCATTTCCTTTTCTATTGGCGCCCAGTTGCACTCTGAAGGTCGTAGCTTACGCGAAGCATAGGCTATTGGCTTTCCATCTTGCAACAGAACAGCACCAACAGCAGCTTTGCTTGCGTCGCACTGGATCGCTGTTTTCTTCCTGACGTCGTAGTATGCGAGTACTGGGGTTTTGCAGCACAATTCTTTGAGTTTTTGAAATGCTTCTTGCTGAGGCTTGTCCCAGTGGAACTGTACATCGTTGTGCGTAAGCTCTCTCAGGGGTTCTTCTACTTCTGCTAGCATTAGGAGAAACTTGGATAAGTACTGGACAAAGCCAAGAAATCTACGTACTGCTTTTTTCGAGTCTGGGGGTGGCATTTCGAGAACTGCCTTCACTTTTTCCGGATCGGGTTTCAGTCCCTCTGCTGTGACGACGTGTCCAACGTATGATACTTCCGTCTTGCGTATCTTCATCTTGTCAAGGTTGAGCTGTAGGTTGTAAGCTTGGGCACGCTCTAGGACCTGGCGTAGTACTTTATCGTGATGTTCTCTGTTTCTTCCGCTTACCAGAATGTCGTCCATGACTGCGTTGGCGTACTCAATGCCTCCTAACATCTCATACATTATTCTTTGGAAAATCTCTGGGGCGCTCTTAATGCCAAACGGTAATTTTGTCCATCGGTAGCGACCGAGGGGTGTGTTCATCGTAGTCAGGAGACTTGACTCGTAGTCTAGTTGTATCTGTAGATATCCACTCTCTGCGTCCAAGACTGAGAAGAGTTTTCCGTCTGGGCATTTGGCGACTACTTCCTCTATTGTTGGGAGGGGGTAATGCTCCCTTTTTATCGCCTTGTTTAGGTCCGTCGGGTCGAGACATATTCTTACTTTATCTCCACGAGTTGATACAACCATCGAGTTCACCCAGTCTGTGGGCTCTGTGACTCGGACAAGATGACCTTGGGACTCCATCTATTCCAGTTTCTTTTTTATTTTTGGTAATAGAGCAGCAGGCTGTCTTCTTGGGGCGTGGACTACTGGTTTTATTGTTGGGTCAATCTTGAGAGTATAGATGCCTGGGAGTGCTCCCGTGGCTTCGACTAAGGCTGGGAATTCCTTTAGAGTTTCCGTGACTTCTTTGTCAATGGAGTGAATTCTCTCGATTAGTCCAAGGACTTTACACGCTTCTGCAGACAGAATTGGCTTATGACTGTTGTCTACGATGTAAAACTTTAACCGACATTTGGTATTCCTGTGGCGTACTTCTAGACATGAATAACCATGAGGAGTGATGGTGTGACAACTGTACGATACTAGTTTTTTCTTGGTTGGCGTTATCTCAGCATTTGGCTCTATGTCGTATAATTGCGTCAAATTCACCACACACACTTTTGCTCCTGTATCCAGCTGACATTCAACTTTTGAGGTGCCTATCTCCACTGTCTCCCACCATTCATTATCTTTGGCGTTCTTTGTGTTCACGCTTAGAACTTCGAGTAGCTTCATATCTTCATCACTACTACTTTCTTCGCTGACTTCGTTTATCCTACTGACTTCTCTACGTTTTCGACACACGCGTGCAAAATGACCAATTTTGTGGCAGACATTACATTTTTCACTCTTGGCTGGACATTTTTGGCCTTGTTCATGAGCTTCATAGCCACACCGGCGACATGTTTCTTTTCTACTTGGCGGATTCTCATACACTTTCTTCGGTGGCTTTGCTTTCCGCTTTATCTTTTGTTTGCTTTTTCCACTAGATTTATGCGCGATTTTGTTCACGGTTATTTTGGCGTCTTCGCCGTCAATTATCTTCAAACCATCTTGCGTCGCTTCACACAATCTTCGACCCATCTCTATTGCTCTGTCTAGCGTTAACTCTGCTCCTTTCTCCAAACATCTCTGTCTGACTCTTTCATCTCTAGATTTGCAAACTATAGCATTGCGAATCAGTTTATCTGATTCACTTAATGCTAGACCTCTTGAGAGTAGTTTAAGATCTGTGACAAAATCATCAAACGACTCACCGACCTGTTGTCGTCGTCTATCAAAGAGTACCGCCGCCATGATGGGATTTTTCTTTGACTCGATTTGTATTTTGAATTTTTCTGCGACCTTTTCTAGCACTTTTTTTCTCGCTGACTTCCTCATCTCCAATCTTAACTGTTCCCCACTCAAAACAAAGATACATTTCTCAGCCCTTGTCACCGACGAAGTTCATCAGATTACAAATCTTTTCATTTTCTGTACACTTAGCGAGTGGTCCTCCGAAGACGAATTCACAGTGTTGGTAGAAACGTTCCCATTCTTTTGGTAAATCGCTTGCTTTCCAGTCCAAGACTGGCCAGGAGTATCCTCGTCCGTATCCTTCAGCCATTTCTAGGTTTTGTAGGACTTTTGGCAGGATTTTATCCCTTTAATCTGACACCATGTTTTGTACTCTCTGTTTATTGGCTTGGGTTCCTTGGGTACATACACACGTGGTTATGCTAATCATAAATGTGTCAATCAATGAATACATTACAGTGCCCCACATGTCACTGGCATGAATGTCACTCTACTCAACTAAATTAGGTGGTTCAGTGTGACATTTCTACGAGAGTGTTCCCTGAGAATCTACAAACACAAAGAAAATGTTTTATTACTGTAATGACTGCCTTTCGATTAACCAGATCTCGTTAAAATTAAAGAACGTGAAACTTATTGTACCACAACAGGAGAGCGAAGAAATGGATGACGAGGGAAACCACAAATGGAACGGAACTGAATATTTTGTTTTATTACCCGAGTGGGAAAAGTTCTAACCAGTAACTTTGTAATGTTAAGCTAAATTTAAAGTAGTTTCGATTTCAAGTAGGTGATTCGCTTGACTAGCTCCATAATTATGCAAAAGTTTTTTGATGAGTCCTCAATTGTTTCAACTGACAAGTTTACTTTAGCAATGATCTACTGACAATTGAAAAATTTACTTAGTTAAATATTGAAAGGAGTTGTAAATTATCTTTATATTTCTACTTTATATTGAGTGTTTCATGAATAATAATAAAAAGATTTTTGAAAAAAATTCGAAAAACCTCTTTATCGCGTCATGGTGGTGCAATCTACCCATCTAAAAATAGATGTGACTCATACCAACCCCTCAACCTTCTAAAAACTGGGCCCTGCTAAATATAAATATGCTATGATGCATACCAACGTTCCTTCTACCGGCCCGGAGGGGGTCTGGGGGGAGAGCACCGGTCCGCACCGGTGGCACCGGACGTAGAGATGGTACTTTCACATTACTACCAATCGAAAACTAGATGCACGGATCGTACAAACTGTAGCAAATGATAATTAGATGCACCTCCATCCACGAAAGTACTATAGAATGGGGATTTTTGGAACTACCACAGGGTGACCATAAACATTTTAAAAACTGGATTACCATAAGCATTTTAAACAGTGCTAACATGAAACTTTAAATAAACACGAATAATATGTATGTTTTATGCATATCAATGAATTTTACGAATCGTAGCCCACACCGGCGATCCGTAACAATTCGACAGTATTGGACAACCGGCTCTCGGACTGTTCATAAAAACCCTATTGATGGTTTTCACGGCGGCCATGTTGGAGGAACTTAACAAAAGAATTCTGAATGAATTCTTTTGTTATATCCTCCAACATGGCTTCCGTGTCTTTTGTTATTTAATTCTCTTGGGAATGGTTGAAAACCATCAATAGCAGAAGCCCGCAAGAGTATTTTTGGGTAAGGTTGTGAAGACCTCTGGGTACTATTGCGTAATTTGTCCAATTTTCGGTTAAAGCAACAAAAGTCAGCCGGGAAAAACTACAAAAATGGACTCGATATTTATTCAAATTTCTAAGCTTTCTAAGTCGATGAATATTACATAATAAGCTGCTTATTAAACATTTAATTTTACTCAATATGTCGCTTCTCATTTGAGAGCCTACAGCCAATCCATGATATCGTGTGAAAACGAAATGATAAATATAATGTCTGTAGGTTTTCGTGCAGAAATTACATTTATCATGTCAAGTTCATTCAAAGACACAATAGAGATTGAAATGTGTTTGCTATTTATTTGAAAGCAGAATTAAAACTTTATTATTAGTTTAACAAATGTATAATAAAACATTTTTTTTTTAATTTTGCGCATGATATCGTAAATTCTACCAAATCACGGTGACGTCACTTCCGGTTAACATGAGATGCACACGTGCTGCCGTGGATGCTCAGTACACAAAGCTTAGCCGTGGAGTTCGGATCTCTTCGAATCCTTCGAAGTTGTGGAGACTTTATCGATAATATTTTTCACTTCATTCATTAGGTAAGAAGTTTAATTTGGGATATTTTTACTTTATCTTCTTTTATCTTCTTTCGTTTTAGATTTTTCAAGTCATATTTATGATGCAAACTCCGTCCAAGCGAATCTGATTGTAAGTCGAGTGCTTCATGCCTCACTTACACCGCCGAAATTTATGCATCCTAGGCGGTTTTTGGGAAAGAGAGTCATAGTTTCCCGAGTTCCAACCATAGTTCTGCGAAATATTCATTATTTTGCTGGAATAAACTAATGGTTGCTCCCTACTGGTTTATTTTCCAGTAAATTTATTTCATGGCGGACGACACGAGGGGTTCACCTCCGCCATCTTGGAAAGATGAGATGTTGGGAATGTTCAACACATTCAAACAGGAGATCACTAATCAGATTCAGGAGCAGCTTGGACCTGTTGACGACTCAGATTCTGAACACAGCGTTTCCTCAGGAGAAAAGGACAGGGATTCGTCACAAGTCAATAACCTTCTCGACGATTATGTGGGTAATACCACTTCTGGTTTCGACAATCTTGCAGATGAATTCTCTACATCAGATAAGACTGGACCAGCCGTTGATTCTAAATTAGCCACCATGGTGGAGGAACTGGTTAAAGAAAAGCTACCCAAGTCAAAACTCGACGATTTGATGTCAAAATATCTTCGACCAGAAAATTGCAAATTGCTGGTCTCRCCCAAAGTCAATAGAGCTGTTTGGAATCAGTTAAGCCAGAATACCAAAGCCACAGATAGGGCTTTTCAAAAGTCTCAACAGTATTTTATTACTGCCGTGTATGCCATGATGTCTGCCTGCGAGAAGGCAACAGGAGAGATGAAGTCTGTTCTTGCACACTCTTTAGTCCTTGCCTTGGCAGGTAATCGAGAACTGAACCTTCGCCGGCGGGAGTCCTTAAGGCCTGAATTGAATTCGCAGTTTGCTTCGCTTTGCAACCCTACTACGCCGATTACAGATCAGCTGTTTGGGGATGACATTGGAAAAGAAATTGACGAGGTAAATAAGGCAAACAAGCTTTCAAAGAAAATGTCATCCAAGAGAGGCAGTCGTAAAGGTTAACACCCCTACAACAGCCAAAGCCGGCAAAGATCCTCTTCATCTTCAAGAGATGGCAGAGCTTATGGCTCAAGGTCTTTTTTAGGAGAGAGAAGCTCCTATCGCAGGAGGGGAGGAGCCAGACTACGCACTCAGACCGACAAAGAGTCTCATCAATAATTTCCAGAGCTCAGGTTAGTTACATAACTCAAATTCATGCTATTATTGGGTCAGAGACACCATTTAGAGCTGGCCAATTACAACACTGTTTAGAGGAATGGAAAACAATTACCTTGGACCCCTTTGTCTTACAATGTGTGTCTAATTGTGAACTTGAGTTTGATTGCATTCCTATGCCATCAAATGGCTCTTCAAGTTCCTTACACCCAGAATTCAAATTCACATTGACAGARCAACAAGCTGTTGATAGAGAGATTGACACCTTTTTGGAAAAGCAAATTATTGAACGGTGTCAGTCAGAACGTGGGGAGATTATTTCACCTATATTTCTAATACCTAAGAAGGAACCTGGGGTCTACAGAATGATTTTCAATTTAAAGTCCCTTAACCAATCAGTGACTTACCATAACAATATCCATACCAATATCTCCTGCCTATAGAATGTTTCTCAAGTTTGCATGGAGGGGATACCTGTTTCGATTTCGGGCCCTACCAATGGGGTTGACAAGTAGTCCACGTATTTTTACGAAGGTCCTCAAACYTGTTTTTTCCACTTTACGAACTCAATATGGACATAATTGCCTGGGATATCTTGATGACTCTTTCTTCACGGACGATACTGAAGATGCCTGTCGTGAGGCTACCATACATGCAGCTCAGCTGTTTACTCGTCTAGGTTTTGTCATTCACCCAACCAAGTCTATATTCAATCCTACACAGTCATTAGAGCTTTTGGGTTTCGTGTTAAATTCTGACACCATGACGGTTTGTTTGACCCCAAGGAAGATTGAGAAAATTGTCCTTATGTGTCAGAAGTATTTATGTGGACAGGCATATACCATTCGAGAAGTTGCATCATTGATAGGAACTTTGGTATCAACATTTTCTGGGGTGGAGTTTGGCCCGCTGTATTATAGAAATTTAGAATGGGACAAAGATGTGTCCMTAAAAGCTACCCAAGGGGATTTTGATGAGAAAATGTCCCTTTCCAGGGAAAGTCTCCAAGAATTAGAATGGTGGGTCAGTTCCCTCCCTGCTGCAAGGAGAAACATTGTGCATGGTATCCCAACCATGATTCTTACGTCTGACGCATCTTCTGTGGGTTGGGGTGCTTGGACTTCCCAAAGTCAAACCCAAGGTCTATGGTCCCAAGTGGGAGAGGAAATATCATATCAATGTCCTGGAGATGCTCGCAGTTAAACTGGGGCTCATGTCCCTTTTTGAATCAGTATCCAACCAACACATTAGGATCTTATCTGACAATACTACCACAGTGTCCTATATTAATGCTATGGGAGGTTGTAAGAGTAAGGAATGCACTCAGATTGCTAAGGACATTTGGTTATGGGCCATCAGTCGGCACCTCTGGCTCTCAGCGGCTCATCAGCCGGGGCAGCTGAATGCCATTGCAGACTCACTGTCGCGCCATTTTGAGGATGRGATAGAATGGCAGCTGAATCCTATTCTATTTGACAGAATCTGTGGGTTGTATGGGGTCCCTGAGATTGATCTGTTTGCCAGTCGAATCAACCATCAAACGAATACCTATGTTTCTTGGAAACAAGATCCCTGTGCAACCTATGTCGATGCTTTCACTGTGAATTGGTCCCAGTTCTCTAACAGTTATATGTTTCCACCATTCTGTTTAATCAGTAGATGTCTCCAAAAAATATTTTTGGAACAAGCAACAGTGACCATCATAGTACCTCTGTGGACCACACAAGCTTGGTTTACAAGGCTTCTAAGTCTCCTGATCCATCGGCCCAGAATGTTCCTTGTCACCAGGAAAGTGCTTTGCCATCCAGTTCACTGAGATGTTCATCCGCTGAGCCGCAAACTGCAACTCATGGCATGCAAGGTATCAGGCAACAGTTCATTGAATGCAACATTTCTGAGGACATTACCAATGTCCTCATGTCCTCATGGAGGCCAAGTACACAGAAGCAATATGAGGTTCACATCAGGAGGTGGGGTGGATTTTGTCTACAGAGGAAAGTTGATTCATTGCGCCCAAATATCAATGATGTGTTAGAGTTTCTGCACAGTTTACACATCAAAGAGCTATCCTATTCCACAATTAATACAGCACGTTCGGCTTTGTCGAACTATTTAATGGG
>NW_022261703.1:32146-44078 GCF_009602425.1 Actinia tenebrosa | reverse complement strand
TGTTGATACAACAAAGTTCAAGGCTCACAGCACCAGAGCAGCTGCTACATCCAAAGCAAGCCAGATGATTCCAACTGATGAAATATTGAAGCACATAGGATGGTCTCAAGTTTCAACTTTCCAGACATTCTATAATAAACCTGTGCTTACTGATTTTGCTGCAGCGGTATTAAGATAAATTGTTATTGTCATAATAAAGTTTTGTTTTGTTTGTCAATAGTGGTTGTGTCCACAATAATTGCTTTAAAGGCTCATGTTAACCGGAAGTGACGTCACCGTGATTTGGTAGAATTGAAAAATTAAACGAGCCTTACCTGTAAGGTGAAGTTTGATTGTGATTCTACCAAATCCAGGGTGACGCGCTGAGGGTTAACATGCCCTCCCTTACAGTTATTCTGCTTTCCCACCCGTGCTTTTTACCCGTTTTTTTCTCTATATCGTGTCCACAACATTTAAAACTCTGAGCATCCACGGCAGCACGTGTGCATCTCATGTTAACCCTCAGCGCGTCACCCTGGATTTGGTAGAATCACAATCAAACTTCACCTTACAGGTAAGGCTCGTTTAATTTTTCAATTATCAGCCTACGGCTTCGGCAGATAACACGTCCTTGGCCTTGATAAGTTACTATAACATGCTCAACCTCATCCAATAATCGTATAATATCAGCAGCCTAGACCCTTATCATACACATCTTCTTTATCTTAAAATTAAAATTTGGATTGTTTCTTAATTAATGTTAGTAAAAAGTAAACGTAAGATATAACACTAAGATTAAATTTGAAAGTTAAGGTTTTTCACGCATTCCCGATTAATCAGGTGCCACTGAAGAAAGTTTTCATAGGCTAATCCGTTGAAAAAAAATTGCTTTCTCAAACAGTTTAAGCAAATCTGACATTTGCAGGAAAAATTGTTTTTCATGGCAACTCTCATGACCGATCTTTCACAGAACCAACACTGTCACCCAGTAGATATCGCTAAAGCTATAATTTGTGTTTAAATGCTACCAGTGCACGTCTCAAGATTTTTCCGGTAACATTCTTTGGGATGCTTTCTACAAACTCGATTCCACCTCTTAGCCTTTTATAAGGGGCAACTTTAACCGCCACAAAATGTAAAATGTCTTGTTTAGTTATACCTTCACTTCTCACAACAAACGCCTTTGGCAGTTCGCCAGCTTCTTCGTTGGGCACTCCAATAACAGCTGCATCTTTAATCTTAGGATGAGTCAACAAGATTGCTTCTATTTCTGCTGGTGCAACCTGAAGAAAAAATGTTTAAAGCTTACCAAATATGTTAGTTGTTTAAATACCAATGATCCAAATTCTCTAAGTCATCATGGCCACTATGATCAGAATTTTGTGCCCGCGCGATACACAACGGATGACACCTACGACCTATTGTAAATAATGCTAACCTAATCTACGATTGATTTAATAGAGAGGCAAAAAAAAAAACACATTAAATTGAACTGTTTTGTTTTTTTAAGTTTATAAATTGTCGAATTGAAAATTTGTTTTTACAGTGCAACGACTTCAACCAAGGCTACCTCGACAAATTTTCTACAAACTATCCAATAGTGTTTGAGTATTTAGACACTAGATTAGCGACAAGTTTGAATATTCTTCGGTTGTTCAGATTGGCAAAACTAAATGATAAACAAGAGATTGTAATACATTTTTTTCGCGCATTAGTGATTTGTGTCACCAAAAAATATAGAAAAATAGTAAAGTATGACCCAAATACAACAGGAAAGCAGATTAGAAACCCTATAAAACACAGTCTTTATGATTACAGTTTGTTTTTTCCAGACAACGATATTATCAAGCTGACACTGTTAGATCTTATCGCCATGTTGCTATGCGACTGCACGTTTATAGACCCCTTGAGGAATTGTTCTGGGGGACAAAACAATGGATTTTTTGCATAAGAAAATACGCCCTATTGTTTTGTTCCCCCAGAACAATTCCTCTAGGAAATCAATACAAGTGGTCTATATTCGACAACAAAGGTGTCTACAGTCTTCTAAACCGTGTAAACCATAGCTTGCCATTAGCAGGAGTACTTGTGTGTTTGGGGAAAAATCGGGGTTTTGGGGAAACTTTGAAAATTTGGAACTAGCGAAAATTTAAACGCGGGTAAAAAATAAACGAAGGGGGAGGGGCGGGAAGGAGGAGATGGGAACGCCTGCCAGCAGCCTTTGTTATTTTCAAAAACGCCTCCTAATTAGATATGCGTCATAGAAACTCTAGCGGTCAAAAAGTAACCAATTACGATTGAAGATGAATTTAACGGAAGTGAAAGACCACTTCTGATATGAACAATCAAACGTCAAAACATTCAATAATTCTATAGCGATTCTATTACCGCTAGCTAGCACGAATGAAAATTGTCGATTTTGTAATTGTTGTTTTAAAGTAAATTTCTGAGTTCCAAGTAACCAAAGAAAACAGGGATATCTGTCATTTGAAAATTTGTTCAAGCCTTCTAGAAGAAAATATTCTCTGGGGATTGTCCTTGGCGATATTTGAGACAATATAAGAAAATAAGAAAGTTAGGCCAATTGTATAACTTTGTCAAAAGTAAAGCCGTTCAAACTTCTACCTTATCAACGATTAAGTAAGGAGTAAGTAAGTTCCACACCCTGGAACTGCAAGAATCGAAAACCGCCATTGTTATTCAATGGATTCAAAATAACAAGTACTGATGGCAGGCGTTCCCTTCATTCCCCTCCCCCTCCCCCCACGTTCCCTTTTATTACTAGGTCCCATTTTTCACGCGGGCACGTATTTGAAACAGGAACCCCAAAACCCCTATTTTTTCTCAAACCCATCTAGGGCTGTCCACAAGTTGCTTGGCAACTTTTGAGAAACTTTGACGATTTCGAGCAACTTTTTCAATTGCGGGCAACTTTTTTTCCCATATAGGCAACTTTTTTTTAATATTGAGCAAATATTACTCTTGTTTGTAATTTTCCTCGAGTTCTAGCAAATTATCAGACCCAATAACAGAATATAAGTTGTTTTCTTGTCGTTCAAAGTTTCAAAAATAGCTCATTTGTACCATTTAAACAGGGGTTGCCAGTGGTAATCTTTGCATGCGATCAGAAAGTCAGCGGTTTTACTGTTAAAACTAAATGGCAGATGCATGCTCCAGTGATTCGGAAGAAGAAGACTGAAGATGATGAATTATCCCTAGTCTTGTGCCATTATATATAATCATACGGATGCTTCGCTAGTTAACAGTGCACAACAGTAGTCAAGTAATATTGACATTTTGCATTAATTTTTGAAAAAGACAAGAAAATATTGTATGTTCAAGTTAAAAAAAGACAATTCATTTATATGTAAAATTATAAATAGTCAAGATTTAGTTCCATTAAACACACTTGATAATGAGCATGACCTCGGCGAAACGTTGTGAATTACTGTCTGTATAGTTTCTTATATTATTAATCTCAAAATATATATCAATATATAGTAAAAAAATGAAGATTTTGTGAACAGTGTTCTGGCAACTTTTAGAGTTTGGGGCAACTTTTGAGCAACTTTTTGGCAAATTTTGAGCAACATTTTTGAGTTTTTGGAGCAACTTGTGGACAGCCCTAAACCCATCGCGAGATCGTCTGCTCTGCAGGCTATGTAAAACAATGGATATTTGTCCGATTTGTAGCAATTCTATTCTTCAGATTCCCACGTTTGATTGGCAAATTTGTAAAAAAAATTGTTCGGATGGCCTTCGTTGGTGTAGTTTCACTGTAACTCTTTTTAGAATACTTAAGAGCGATTATCTGTCATGACCGTTACCGGGGCCATGAAGAATAGAAAAATCGAAAATTTTAAAAAATTATGCACGTCTACCAAAAGCGAATAATTGATTGGCGCAATATTTATTCATTTGAATTTTGCTTACAGTCAGTTTAACAAATAGACATCAGTTTTTTATGTGTCTGTCCTCTCATTGACAATAAATTACGTCATCACATTGTCAAAGTAGTGTGGATTCACGAGGAGTAGCCGAGTGGATCCGCATACTAATTTGACAATGTGATGACGAAATTTATTGTCAATAAGAGGACAGACACATAAAAATCTGATGTCTATTTGTTTTTAACAATAACAAAAACGATAAAAACTTCTCACTTTTAGCGATCAAAACAACCAACGGAAAAAGCGCGCGCGCTCGTTGACGTCAGCTTTATCTGTCTGTCCTCTTATTGATAATAAAAAATAACCAATCAGCGCGCGAGAAATTTGTAAGTTAATGTAAAAAACATCTTTCATAACCTAAAGACGCAACATCTAAATGAAGAAATATTTCACCTTTCAACTATCCACTTTATGTAGAATAAATACTGAAAGTATTGTATATAAATTACTGTATTGTATCAGGGGTTACGTGAACCTTAAGGCTTGCAATCTAGCGAGAATACTAGTTTTAGCTGCGTCTATATTCAAAAAAATTTCTGATCGACCAACTCAAGCCTACGCAACTTGACCGAAGGGAGGATGGGTAACAATCACTGAAGCGGTTAAACATTCCTTCTGAATTTATTGTTCCTGCTAGTAATAAGATAATAACAATGAGCAACAACCCATTAGATGTATATGTCTTTGAGTTTATAAAACATAGTAGTTATAATTCATTCCCCAATAGACCTATCCCGAATTCGCTTGACTGACCACGAAACAATGGTTTGAAGTTGAGACTGGACTTGATTCTTTTATTCATCAAGTTCAACCTCGACTTGAAACCATTGTTTCGTGACCAGTCAAGTGAATTCGGGATAGGTCTAGTTCAAAAATATTAAGGCAGTAAAACAGTCTCCTTCAACGCTGCCCGCTCGACAGCTAAGGGTCCTTAAACCTGAAGCAAAGCTAAACAGATAAAGTTAAGCAATTTAGTGCTTCAGGGATTTCTGTGGTGCAGTCGCATGGGCTTGAGTTGGTCGACGACAAAGTTTTTTGAATTGACTTTAAAGCATAAATCATGGGAATGACATATATCAGTGTATAAACACCGTGTTGTGAAAAGAGGTTTATGTAACTGCGTTTCGGAAGCTAGTCCCTAATCGGAGTAACAGTCATTATTTACTTATGTCATTTCCATTATTTATTGTTTTAAAGATTCGTCATTGTTAGATTTAGCTTTGATTCAAATATATACTTATGTCTTGCGTTTGGCAAGATTTTGGAAAATATTCGTAGTTTATTAGCGCTTTGTTTCAGTATATTTCTTTTGTCCTCTACTGGAATTAGAGAGGATTTCCAGAAAATTTCAGCTGACTTATGCAGAAGTCGACTAAGACGGAATTTTGAAATCAGATAGATGTTGTGTTTTCAACACTGTTTCCAACTGTGCAACAAAACATTTTAGTACCTGAAACCCCTTGAATTTGATAACGTCTTTAATTCTGTCTACTATAAAAAAATGTTCGTCGTCATCGTAGTAACCAATGTCTCCTGTGTGCAGCCAGCCATCACTATCAATTGCTTTTTTTGTGGCTTGGGGGTTGTTGAGGTAACCTTCAAAATAAAATGACAATTCAAACACAAGGGTCAATACTTAAAGAAGCATGACGTCAACAGGTTTTTTTGTTCCGACTTTTATCAACATTTGCAATTCCTAGAAATTGTGTTTTATTGACCGCTGGAACTGAGAACTATACAGAGATTGCTTCATGAACGAACGAGCGAGTCTTCGAGGAAGTGAGTTTGATTTTTCACAACGAGTGAATAAAAACCGTACAAGCGAACTAACCATGATGTAATTTATTTATTTTAGAAGTACTGAGATATTACAAGTAAAGATTTTTTTCAACTTGGAGTTGCGAGAAAAACATTATTGAACCTTGAACAATTGGTTAACTGAAATAGAAATGTCTCTTTCTAATAGTGATATAAGATTGTAAATATAAGTACCGTTAGATCAGAGATGTGTGCTTGTACAATATTAAAGTGAAAAACAATCAAAAAATAATCTAATGACTAATACGAGAAAAATAAACTAGCTGCAAGTCAATCATGATATATATGGGATTTGCAACTAGACTTGCAAAAGCACTGAAAACGAGCAGTAAACACGTAAGAGTTCTAACTAGTCTGAGTCAGAATCACTCAGCACTTTTATTCTTTTGTATCGTTTTGCCGTGAGACTTTCAACCTCTTGAGATAATGTTGGCGACTGATTAAGACTGTTAATCTTAACGCTAAACTGACCGCCATGAAACGGCACCAGAAAACAGCGACAATGCTTGTTGGCCATGTCTACTGTCAACAGAGTTTGTGGCAGAATTAAACGTTGTCAAACTATTGTTTTGTTAATGTCTACGACATTACATGAACTACTTTCCTTACTTACTGTTCCTGTAGTGAGGCCACTAAGTGAGCGAGACATTTCATTTTGCTGTATTTCAGACACAATAGCGTAATTATTTATACTTTGTAGATTTTTGTGGCCTGAAAGTTGAATGATGTCTGTCGACGGAATGTTTTTGTTCGTCAAAGTTTGCATCATCTTGCGCCCACTGTAGTTTTTTCAAATTTAGTTGAGTAGTCGGAATACCAGCTTTTTTCTGCCATTGTCTTCACTAGTCCATTCAACTTATTTACTCCGACTGCATTTTTCTTGAACCACGGTTTTCCTGTACCTCGTTTGGAGCACTTGTTTAAGTAGTATAGGCCGCACCGCACAAGCCTGGTTTTTTTTTTTTTTTCGGGGTGGATTTACTAACTTTGAGGTGGATTCGAGTATATTTGCGGAGGATTTAATTATGTTCTGTGACGTCACGCATTCCGTGTATCATATGCGGTGGATTTAATTATTTTTATTACTTATTACCATAAAATGGTGGGACAGTGACGAGCAGGACGAGTCACATTAATTATTCATCAATAAAATGACGAGTAGGTATTGTTTGAGGTTGCCCTGACGACCAATTGACGTCATGAGTTTATTGTTATGTAAGTTTGAACAAGTCTTTTGTTTACCAATCCAATAGCTCTTATCGTAGATGAGCACGGCACCCCAACAAACCAGCGGTATCGTGATGAACGTAGCATCAAAACGAGACTATCGGGTCGAGCTTCGGACAATTTCTAAGAAATTTACTACAAATGTTCGAGAGATCACTACATTTTGATAGATATCTTTGATATACAAAGAATTTTGTAGTCTTTCTAACTATGGTCAAACACTATATAGCTTTTGTATGTACGGACCGAGTTTTGAAGGCAGAAGGCAAGGAATTCGATCGGCATTTTCTACAGTTTCCTTCTCAAGATCATGTTGAGTTTTTGAGGTCTGTTTTTGATGCTTTTTCTACTTTGCATTCGCATGTTTTGCAAAAGAAAGTCTCACTTTCGTTAGCAAGTATTTCAGAAAACTTTAAACTATAGCTAAATTCATTCGAAAATAAGCTAAAATCTCTCTTTCTGAGCGAATTAAACATACATGACTTTTGGCACGTACATGAAGCCCTTCAGATGCAGTTCTCGTTGGACATGCGTTTGTCAATTTTACTTTTTGTTGCTCCGCCTCTTTTTACTCTCGATGCCTTGCCATATTTAAAATATCTTATTAACCTAGTTTGCTTGGAGCGTACCGTAAGTTATTGGACCCTCTTTGGCGCGTGGGCCATAAGGCAGTGGAAGAAACTTGGTCCATAACTTACGATACACTGACCTCGCACTCGGTTAATAAGAGCTATGTAGAATGGTCAATATTTCTTTATTCATGTTTCATTCTTGAATATGATTCCAAGTGGAGTCTAAAAAAACGCAACAGCAAATTGAATATGAATAGTTTAACATCATTACTGTTTAACAATTATTCTATTTAATGAAACAAAAACAAAACAAAAAACAAAAAACAAAAAAAAAAAAAAAAAAAACACGCAAAAAAGAGCCACTGTTTTCCCAAGTCAGGCTGTGATGGTTGGTACAACTTTGGTACCTTGTGAAAAATAAGGCTGAGACGGCACGTAGAAATTGCGCAATGACTTCGGCTCGTAGCGTTTTGGATTTTATAACTGCTTTGGCGATCCGTGATGGGGGACCATTAACTTTTCCAGCAGGTTTTAGGTCACTAAGCAATCTTTTATTGACAGTCTTACTGGTATCATTCACGGTAATCGTCGTGTTTGAGTTGGGTACTGGTTTTTCCCGCCTGGGGGTTGGAGTTTTTATTGGCACGAATACATTGTAAACTGGAAAGGACACATCGTTGTTAAACTGGACTGTGCTTTGTCGTCAGCTGTTATCTGTGCAGGTCGTTTCTTCAACAGGAAGTAATTATAAGAAGTGCAAGCAGTAGATTCTCCAAAGACAAATTCTTTTTTTTTTTTGTTAACTGGCTCAGGCGTATCGTCGGTGCGTTGTAGTCTCTTCACACGTTTGTCATTATGCTCTTAGTAAACATTCTTCAACTCACTCTTTATTTCATGTACTTGGTCTTCTGCTCTTTAAAACTTTAAGGGACTTCTAGCATTTAATACTTATCACGACATCAGAATTAACGTAAATAGATACAACAATGTCAAGAGTTGTACAAATAAGTCCTTGAAGGTCAATGGTACTTGAACCTTTACCATTAGCCGGATTAAACATACGAATACGCTTCTTGGAATCAACTCTGGCTGAGCAGATAAAACATTTGGTGTCACTATTCGATTTTTTCGGGGTCACATCCATTTACCATAGAACATTTGTCGTTCATGCTATGTAATATAGGGTTGTATTTATAAACATAAATCCAGTACCGTGTGTGATATCTTGTAGCGTGATCGCGCG
The DNA here is from genome assembly GCF_009602425.1 of Actinia tenebrosa. The sequence continues at coordinate 35,289 of NW_022261703.1, read as the reverse complement.
AACGCAGGCACGTTAGTATTTTTCAAAAAACTATATAACTTTAAAACATTTGTATGGTTTCGATTTTTGTATTTCTAAAAATGAAAAAAAAAAGGATCATTGCATAAAAACCAACTATGACTAAACATACTGATGCGTGGCTATCTTTAAGTCGTCGGAAATTCTACTGAATTAAGCTTATGACTGTCAGAATTATCTGCCATAATTTGTCCTTTATAATGTCAATTGGTAATCACATTGGTAGCTCATGAAATAAGGGATACATTTTACTTGTGTTTGTCAAAATCCTCGTAACTACTCGTTTGTAAAACACGCATTTGATCCCCATGTGATTACCTATACAAATCTTCTTCCCTGAAATTAAGTCTTTAAAAAGCTTCAGAATTAGCTTCTCGCAGGTTTCTTACACCAAAGTGAAGCTAGCGTCGGATTGGCAGCGTTAGATTGATATTCATTGAGATTCAGAATCATTTCCGGGGGAGGTCAAACAGGTCGTTCTACTAAAATCCTCTTTTTCCCCTAACGGTGGCAAAATCACAAACGAATTCCGATTAAACTTTATTCTCTGATTTCTATTTATGATATTCTATGCTCTTAGTAGAATACACTGCCTATTCTCGACGAATTTACTGATTTTGCTCTCAGCCTCGGATTGGACTCGTATTACATCTCAACCTCGGATTGGGATCGTATTACATCTCAGCCTCGGATTGGGATCTTATTACATCTCAGCCTCGGATTGGGATCGTATTACATCTCAGCCTCGGATTGGAATCGTATTACATCTCAGCCTCGGATTGAGATCGTTTACGATTCAAAGTTGTTTTATTAACTGATATCTAAAGAATGTTAACTTTATAAACTTGTTCTTGGAAAGCCTGATAGTCAGGGTAATCAATAGCCCGGCAAGAAACTATAGCTTTAGAATCCGTGTCCAATAATACGAAGCTTTACCATATGACCCGTACGGCCCTGCTCGCGCGCTCTAATAAAACCATTGGAAAAAGTCACGTGATGGGGGCCGGACGGGTTGACGTAAGCGAGCCGGAAAAACCCGTCCGGCCCTGCTCGAATCCGCGCACTTTCTTTTTCTTAATTATATTTATTTTCGCTGCGCTCGGTCCGTACGACATGACCTCGAGCCAAATATTTTCCCGTACGGCCCGACCTAACTCAGTCAATAAGTACATATTACTAATTTGCACCCACGTATACAAATCTTTAACTAAATACCTCGAGCTTGAATATTAAAACTTTTCGAATAAATAGTTTAAACAAGTGGCAAGGTGTTATGAAGTATAATTCTATGAGCCTCACACCACCTTGATTTCATGTCTGCATTGTTTATTTAAATGTGTTTCTCCATGTCTTGTCAAGAAAGATGCCTTAATGACAGTGATCTTTATCAATCCACACGGCTCGTGTTTCACATCTAAATTCAGAAAGTAGGAATTCTATGCTCGCAAGAATAATACGATATTTTGGACGGCCCCTTGCACCCGATTCAATAGCAGTAACATAGGAAGATGAGTTGGAAAGTGAAATGTAGTTGGACAACATGACAAAATGTAGTTGGGACCGTTTCATGATATTGTAGACAATGCCTGTGACAATGCAGCTGTTATCAAGAGAATTCTCCAGACAAAATGCCTGATATGGGACGAGTGTTCTATGGGTAGCTCTCGACTCGTCGAGCTTGTCCAAGTTATATGCTTGTCCAAAAAAAGCTGTGAACTGGGGGGTCCAGAACAAGCCTTCTGGCGATGTTTCGCAGACGGTATTTACGAAGAAAATTCCGGATGTGACGCAGGCTATTCTCCGGTTAACTCCGCCGACATTTGTTGATATAAGCGAAGCGCTGATTGGCTGATTCAAACTAGGCTGCATATTTCGAATTCCTTCCGTCTCGAGTGAGTCCTCTATCCTTTTACGGTGGCGAAAAAGGTCGAAAATCCTGCCTTTTGTGATAGAAAGAATTTGTCTATGAGCGTGAAATTCTGCTGAGGTATAGCTTAGGATCTCTTCGATCGTGCCGTGGTTTTTTTTTTTTTTTGTGAGATTTTTCTTGGATTTGAATTCTGATGGGCTAGAACGAGCGGTGGTCGAGTTTTGTTGCCTGCCTTCCCCTTTCTTCTCCTCTCTCTCACACACAAACATAGCTCACATCAAACGCCAAAAACCGGCCTTAAAACGCATCGGACGAAGAAATAACACTCAAATTTCATGAGGTGAATGACTAAACTTTATTTTGACGGCATTTAATTCTTAGGAAGTCTTCAGAAGATGTATTTTTGAGAAGCTGAAATCACTCGATAATTCAAAATTTTATTAACGGGCGAACGCCACAAGAGACCACAGGGAGCCCACACATCCGAAACCACAGATACTTCGGATGGTAAGCCAGTGATACAATCGCCAACAGCTTCAATTAAGAAATCTTCTGAAGGATAACACATAACTATTATTCGATACAAATGACGTGAAATCTGTTCCAGTCTAAACACAACATGATCAATGGTCTCTTCCGAAAGATCTGGAAATTCTATCTGCCTCAGTAAGTCCAATAAGAAGGATCGAATACCAGCTCCAACTAGCACGTCCGCCATCTTGGAAAAACACCAACAAACCCACGTGCAATCTAAACGTGAAGTCCTGGGTACTAGACTATTGAATACTAGCCTTTCCCTCCCCTCCCCTCCCCTCCAAATGTTCATGTCACTACCCGAATGTGAAGACTGTATCAGAATACGAAAAGTGACTATCCGAATGTGAAGACTGTATCATAATACGAAAAGTGACTATCCGAATGTAAAGACTGTATCAGAATACGAAAAGTGACTATCCGAATGTGAAAACTGTATCGGAATACGAAAAGTAAATATCCGAATGTGAAAAGTGAGTATCAGAATACGAGAAGTCACTATCCGAATGTGAAAAGTGAGTATCAGAATACGAAAAGTGACTATCCATTCGTCAATGTAAATGGTACCCAAAATAAAAAGACTTTGTAAAATCTAATAAGTTAATTATGACAACCATCTACCGCCATAGTAATACGATCCCACTCCGAGGCTGAGATGTAATAAGATCCCAATCCGAGGCTGAGATGTAATACGATCCCAATCCGAGGCTGAGATGTAATA
>NW_022261702.1:3470-98420 GCF_009602425.1 Actinia tenebrosa | reverse complement strand
ATGTAGTTCTTGATGATGATGATGATGAGATTATGATGATTATGAGGATGATGGTGGTGGTGGTGTTTACGTAGTTCTTGATGATGATGATGATGGTCTTGTTAAAGTAGTTCTTGATGATGATGAGATTATGATGATCATGAGGATGATGATGGTGAAGGTGTTAAAGTAGTTCTTGCAGAAGATGAGATTATGATGATTATGATGATAATGATGATGATAATGGCGGTGGTGTTAATGTAGTTCTGAGTGACGATGATGCTAATGCTGCTGCTGATGATGATGAGGATTATGGTGGAGGTAGTGATTTTCATAATAATGATAATAATCATGATGATGATGATCGTGGGGTGGTGGTGATGATAATAATGATAGCATAAATAGTGTAAATAACAGGATTGTTTCAAATACTTGGTAAGAAGCTAATAATAAGAGGTGACTGAGCCGACTGCCGCTCTTGTAAGACATTTTTGTCCTATTTACAAGCTTTGCACTATCACGTGATGGCAGCCATGACAGGAGGCACAACAATAGATCATTTCTCCCTGGGAAACTGAGTTCTTTCTCATGTAAATCAGATTAGACCAGATTCAATTGTTTCTGCCTCTTGTCATGGCTGCCATCACCTGATGGTGCAAAGCATCTATTGTAATATTCTCTACTTCAAAAAATTGTCCAAGAAATTTCAGACAACAACATATATATATTATCTTCTAGAAAATTATGTCAGCCTGTCATAAAATACACTTATTTGATATCCGTGATGATGGCAATGACACAATCTGTGCTAAGGAACGATCAACAACTCGCTTTTTGTTATTCAACGCAACAAGCTGATTAGATGTACACGGTTAACGAATCGAGACGTAAAGTAAAGCATTTGTTCGAAATATCGGCTTTGAACATAGAAGATATGATCACATTAAAGTATTTAAGAAAAAAGAAATAAGCGGTGGTCAGTCGCTTAAAATGGAAGAATAAGCAGTGAATTAAATAGAAAAGTTGGATACTACTTTAGACTAAACTAATTGAATGTTTAGCGGAATTAGTTGAGAGTAGCATTGATACGTACAAAATTGAAGAAATTTGGTTGGCAGAACACGAGAGAAGTGTTAGGAGAAGCACAACGCGTAGCAGAGTGCTTCTCGACACTTCTCGAGTGATTTGCCAATCCCAAGTGCTTGGTAACTCCACACAGCACAGCAAGCAAGTTTTTTATTCTTTTTATAAAATACAAATTATATGATTGACGAAACTGAAAGTACGCGCGTGCTGTGTGCTCTCATAAAGCACGCGCTCCCAACCAATCAGTACGCGAGATTTAGAGCAGTTACCTCATATAAAAAAAAAAGGTGTAATATATATATCTATAATATACTTCAAATTAGAAGTTAGAATAATATATAAAGTCCCACTCGGGAGTCATGGTTGTATTTCCACAGGAGCAATGATAATAGAAAAATAATAATAAATTACAGAAAACACAACTCCCGCGATCAAAGTTGTAAGTTCTGAGATAGTTTGTCTGTTGCTCTGTCAAGTTCTCCTCTTCCGCCTCTCACCCTTCACCGCACGAAGAAGAGATGATTCGCATTCTCGTATCCAGAGCTCCTCGGCTTTGTTCCTACCCGAGGAGCTCTGGGTACGAGAATGCTGACTCAATAAATAGTTAGACAGACTCAGTAGAGTGCATACCATATATCCGTAAAAAACTTTGTAAGAAATTGCACAAATTCAGTAGATCTTTGTAGACTTACAAAACTTTGCACTTATTTGTACAATTTTGCTAGTTAATTTTTCACGGATGTATGGTATGAACTCTATGTGAGTGGTAAATTAAAGCAACTGAACTTCATTCTGTAAATCATTCTTGACTAGAATAGTACGAGTCAGTATATTTTCAACTGAACACCGTGTTTACATGTGGTCAGACTGAAATCAACAGATCTGTCTCAGTGACTACTGAAGTTCATTGATTAGACACGTTTGGTGACAGCATTTATGAGTGCGGCGTATCGTCTGTTCTAACGATTATGAATATTTCATTCTTGAGGAAGTGCAGGCGAAGTACAGACAAAAAGTATAAGTAAACTAAAGCAGCAAAAAAGGCAGGAAAAAAGAAAGCGTGAATGGAATAGGAAAAGTAATAAAGAGAAAAAGAGCTGAAAGAGAATGAAATGATCATTGTGGAGCGCAAGGCATTACAGTCCTTTCTGTATGATTAATCAATATATGAGTTCGCGGAGTAATTCAAAGATGTCTAGACGGGAAACGTTAAGTATCTCGTCCTGTGGTTACCGTAACCGCTGAATATCCAATGTACTGGAACATATTTACCCGCCAGATTAATTCATGTAATTGAATGCACAGAGCGGAAAAGTGGCGCGAAAATTACAAAACTGGGCTTATGAGAAAATAAATTATTGATGTTGACTTATGTTATTTGGTTTTATTGATATCATTTTTATTTTGTTGTTGTTGTTATTGTTGTTGTCGTTGTTGTTGTTTTTGAAATAAAGTATCGTTATAATGCACTAGTCAATTGAAACCCCCACCCTCAGACACGGGGCCAGGGCGGGGAATTCAACATTCGAAATTGAAGTAGGGAAAAGATTTTCTGTTAGAATTATTGAAGTATGGCTGGTAAAATTGTTAAACTGTTGAAGTACGCGTTAAATTCCTCGTATGCGCATTAAATCTCCGATCTAGCCACGTTAATTCTCTGCCCTATCCCTCCGGGGATCGGGGTTTCAATTGACTGGTGCATAAGAAAAATGTTCAGCTGCATCGATGTTAGAAAGAAACTATCAGGGAATACATTAAAAACAAGCACATTAACAGCGTACGGTTGTTCACTCCAAAGTTTATCAAATTTCAATAACCACGATCAATTAAAGACCCATTGCCACTTACCGTGATGCACCGTGGTCACAGATGAATTTCGTGGTCCATGAAATTCAAAGATTCATATATTGAATAATAACTTCATATTAAATCCTTTTCCGACATAAGGCACAATAATGATTCTTTTACATTCTTTTAAGAGTTTATTCAAAAGGTTAGAATTGTTTTTTCGGTGGTGACACGATTCAAAATGTAAACAAATTGCGATGCATCACGGTAAGTGGCAATGGGTCTTTAATTGTTCATATTTTTCTATTATTGTCATTGTCATATTTCTAATATCTATAACAACTAGTACTATTATATCAAGTTTGTGATTAAACTTGAAGCTCGAAACAACGCATGACGTTCGCAAGTGTAAATGAAGAATTCGAAGAGGATTATTTATCTATTGCAATTGCCATGTTTTGCCATATTGGGCTACCTGTGTCTCCCATCGAATTAAGCATTAATTAAACCCTAATTATAAGTGATAATTATAAATGATTTCAAGCGGGAACTGATGTTTTTACTCTCCGCTATTGTTTATACACAACATATTCAATAATAGCTTTAAATTGGTCACGAAGTAAACTCACCATGCATTTTTCCAGCTTCTTGGTTTCAGTTTTTGTGTATAGTGTTCTTGGTTGTCAAACGGGGAGATAAATGCGCCAAGCAGACCAAGAGTTGTATGCTTAAAAAAAGATCAAATCAGCATAATTAATACGAACGCGGGATCACTTTGATAGTTTATCAATATCAGTGCTTAGAAACTAGCGGAAAAACCGCTTGGACTAATATAGAATGATTGAAATACTTGAAATAAAATTTAAAAAAATCAAAGATAAGGCATTGAATGTCGAATAATGAAACTTTTTGATTCAGGATTGCGGTAAAAGACGGATTTACGGTACTTGAGTAAGGAAACTCGAATGATCAAGCAAGCGAGACATATCCCCATAAATACAGAGCACGCTCGGGATGACTGACTGTATCTCTAAACTTCAGCAAAACACTGACATTGTTCCGCACCTGGATATTCTGCCGTGAAAAATGAAGACTTCGCTTCTCATTTCTGTGATAATTCTCCAAAGCCTTTATGCTGCATTTAGCCTTCCCTTAGAAACCAAATCCATTGAATTGGTTGAGCGCGGTAAGTAAACTGATAATATAATGAAATGATTGAGTCTTTATTTTGCATTTCGTATATTTTGTAAAAAAGGCGGGCTTTTCTAAATTTTGACTGAGAACCGTAATTTTACGGGTAAACTATTGTAGCGTACATTACCAATATAGCTCAGGTTAAACAACAGAATGTTATGCTATTGATACTATAAATTCGTTGTATTGTTCGTCAAATTCAGCTACTCTGTAAATTTTAGCAAGAGATATATGTATATTTATATCATAGTGCTTACATTATACTTGTAGCTTAATTGTACTTACTGCATGACCCTAGCTGTAATTTAGTAATTTTTTTTACTACGAAAGATGTAAATAAATAAATTGAAACATTTTCTAGACATTCCATATCTATTAAGAATAATCTACTTGTCAATCTCTGTGCTGAAAGATTTAAAGAAATTCTCAAAAAACTCCCGTCAAAAATCGCGAGTTCGCAAGGAACTGGCTGGAGTGCGCAAAAACTCACGATAACGAAATTAAGTGTGAGTCCTCAAAATGATCTTGCAACATTAACGTTATACATATAAAACAACTGTACGCTAAATATTAAAAGCAAAATAGACGGTAGACAAACAACGAGACGTTTCCTGCACTTGAAAATTATTATTGTTCAACAGAGTGTAAGGACAACCGCGATGACTGTAACTGGATTGCTAACAATCATTACGATGTTCCAAAGTACTGCTGGGCACACAGAAATGATGCCTTCATCAAAGACTGTCCAAAATACTGTGGATTCTGTAAGTACTACCAAATGCTATCATTATCTATTTTATTTGCACTATTTCACTATGACGTCACTTGTTAATAAGGGAGGACAGAATAGTGAAGTAACCGATAAAAATTTCCGGACTAATTTTACTCTGCACCTGAATTGATAGCTCTTTGTTCCAATATTTCTAGCAACTAAATAAATATATTTTTATTCACCAGGTAAACAGCCAGCCCCACCACAAGGTAGAACCACCACCATTATTGCGCAGATTATGCACGGCCTTTCCTTTCTGTGGGCAAGCGCGCGCATTTATATTACTGAAGAAATAGAAAACGCGCGCGCGTGCTGTGTGCTGTCATAAAGCACGCGGGGGTTGGCAGAACACAAGAGAAGTGTTAGGGGAAGCACGACGCGTAGCGGAGTGCTTCTGGACACTTCTCGAGTGTTCTGCCAATCCCCAAGTGCTTTATGACTGCACACAGCACAGCAAGCAAGTTTTTTATTTCTTTTATGAAATACAAATTACAATAATAGATAGGAATGACGCAACGGAAAGTGCGCGCGCGTGCAATGTCCTCTCATACAGCACGCTTATTTAAAGTAATATTATTTTTTTATCGCAGTATTTGAATGTGAAGACACACGTGATGACTGTTCGTGGATTGCTGAACATAACAATGACGTAGCCGCCTACTGTGACAGACACAGGAATGACGCGTTCATCAAAAAATGCCAAAAAACATGTGGATTTTGTGAGTAGTTTTTTTTTCAATTCATCTAACATGAAGAGAAAAGTTATTCACTGTACGCTATCGCTGACCAACTAACTATTTTCCATTATTTTTTATAGGTAAGGCTCCAGCACCTCCAATAGGTAAATAAAAATCAATTCGTCCAATTCAAAAGCGCCAACAAACGAACACACACAAGTGCTCTGCATTGTATGATTATTATTGTATGCTCTCTAGCAATCACAACCTTGCTTTAGCCTTCTATTTTATCGATACCCTAAACATCTTCTCTAGGCTGATCAAAGTCATGGCACGGCTAACTCATAGATCGAGTTGAAATTAAGCTTGTTAGGTTTTGAAGTAGGAGGAAAAATAGAGAACCCGGAGAAAAATTTTGGAATCAAGGGAGAATATAGCAAACTCTATATATGTGATGCCGAGTCCAGGAATCGAACTCGAGACCCCAAAGATTAGAGTAGCGTGTACTACCACTACGCCATCCTTGGGTTCTTGTAATCGTCTTAATTTTTCTTTATACATTTACAGTATGTGAGGACACACGTAGCGACTGTGACTGGATAAACCGCAATGGTGAAAACAAGGAGTCATACTGCGCCAGAAACAGAAACGATCCAGCCGTTAGAGAGTGCGCTAAGACTTGTGGATTCTGTAAGCAACAATGCCTAGTTGTACCTTATTAGGCGCAATATTTCCAGCAGTGGCGGTTCGTTGCGCCCGCCATCCACTCCTTACTTAGCGGCAGTTGGGGGAAGCTTTGCACAAACGACAACCTCGCGGCTGAAGCTGGGCCTACTTAATTACTCGGTCAAAAAAAAAAAGTTAAAAAATTTAGTTATAAATTTCAGTAAGACGAAATTAAATATGCTTAAACTATTGTTGTGCTTTTTTTTACAGGCAAAGCCCCTGCGCCACCGGAAATAATAAGTAAGTAATCATGATCAGTCTACATATAAAATTATTATCATTGTTGATTAATGGTACATTTTGCGAACTGACAGCATGTGAAGACACACGTGATGACTGTTCATGGATTGCTGAACATAACGATGACGTAGCAGCCTACTGTGACAGACACAGGAATGACGCGTTCATCAAACAATGCCAAAGAACATGTGGATACTGTGAGTAGTTCTGCGCACTGATCAGAAAACCTATTCAAAGCGCACTATCCTATATATACACAACATGCGTAATAGGTAAATTATGAGCCTTATATGAAACAACTGAAGATGAGTGCCAATGGGCCTTTCACAACTTCATCTATCCAATATGTGTTAAATATATATGTTTTATATATATATATATATTAAACGATAATACTTTTGAAAAAATTTGTAGGTAAAGCTCCAGCTCCACCAAAACTGGGTAAGTATATTTTAAATGTCACAGAAAAAATAGATAAAAATAAGAGTTTGGCTAGACTTTGACGGGAATCCTGTGTCAAAGATTCGAGGAGGCCTAAGTAAAATGAGTCTATCGGCTAAATATAGGTTGGTGCGCAAACAGATTGCAGATCTAATTTTCCATAAATGAATTTTCGAGGACAAAAAGCGCAGCGAAAACAAAAAGAGAAGCAAAAGAAGAACGCTATAATAACGATAACCAGATAGCGTTTTTCATTTACAGCATGCGAGGATACCCGTAGAGACTGTGACACGATAAATCATATCGGGGAGCCGAAAACTACGTACTGCGCCAGAAACAGAAACGATCCAGCCGTCAGGGAGTGCGCTAAAACCTGTGGATTCTGTAAGTAAAACTGTAGGTTTAGATTTGACTTATGGAGCTGTATCTCTGTCATTCTAATATGAACTAGTTCTTTTTTAAAATAAAAGATCAGTTTTTAAGATTAAATTTCTCTAAGAAATCCCGTTTCACATGATCCAAGGTTGATGCTGCGCACATAACTTGCGTTTGCCAGCCACGTTTCAGGTCTTGTTTGCATGAAATTTGTTTCTCGCAAAACTACAGAAGAAGCACGGCTGGAAGCACGGCGCAACTTCGTGGCATTCCGGACCTCAAGCATCAAATGAATGTTTCATGATGCCTTATCTAATCAAAAGTCCATTCTTCCACAGGTTGATGCACGAGGTACTGGCTTCCAAACGTTCACCTTTAGATTAGCTTCATGTCAAACAGCTTGCTTGTAAATTTATATAATAAGAAATATTAAGCTAAAACCTAACGTAAAACACGCAAAATTTCTCGTTCAATTCCTCTCGTGAGAAACTCTGCTGCAGTTTCCAAGAAGCTATCATACATGCGCAAATTCCGTACGATTTCTGTATAGAAAATTGTGCACGCTTCAGAAAGAAGAAGTCAGTCCATGTTTCTCGCAGCAAAACATATTAAGAATTAATCTACCCTGCTAACCGAGGTACATGACCAAATGGTATACGCATGTTTATATCATTCTAGTAAACATTAACTAAAACGAAAATAGTGAAGGAAATACTGAAATAAAACGAAATATAATCAATTGTCGACAGTAATCATTGTCTCGAGAAAGTGCCTTAGAGGATATATATATTCAAGAATTTCTGGTCAATGACTTATATTTTTCATCGGTCGAGGCTGGTTGACTAATCGTGTTTTATTTGCCGTTACTTAATCTTAGATAAGCATACGTTATATTTGCTTGCTATTTTATGCTCTGCGCCAAAAAGCAAGAAACTAAAAGCGTTCATCATTGAAAGTTGGCAAATCCTACTGATTTCTTACAAAATCCCTGGACAAAGAGTCACTTTGTGGAACCGCTTTTAATTACCATTTATTATTATTTTATCTAAATATAATATTAATTAGTTCCATAACTGTTTTTCCAATACTTGGATTAAAAGTTGACTTCTTGGGAGTTATCATTCAGACTCGAACTATTATGCATATATGATTTACACAAATCAGTAGTTATTAATGCGCAAGCTCAAAACCTTTTGTCAGGCACGAGTCTTCTACACTGCGCATGCCCAAATTTTAATTTATTCGACCAATTAATCCACACCGAATGATCAAGCATTTTGTATAAGCACCGCGTGACGACTAGTGGCATGACTGTCGATTGAAACGAGCATCTCGCCGCTTTTTCAGCCGCTATTCTTTTCAACAATGGTTACTATTATAACTAAGCGAATAAATATAGAGCATCGTGGAAATTGTGCCAATAATTGCTTGGTTAGACTTTATCGATCAGCCTTACAGACCGATGACTGATCTAATAGTATATTAGATCAGTATACTATACAAGACAATATACAATACAATATATTATACAAGATGCCTTACAACATTGATATCTAAGAAAAGTATAGACACTATCGTAGAAATTGTGTCAAGAATTGCTTAGCGATCTAGTATCGATCGATTCTTCGATTGCACGTTAAGTTATCGCGGCCATGTTATTGACCATGCATAAACATTAATGGTCCTAACAACCCAATTTATGTCGGCAAAAAAGTATTATCAACCGATGACCGAACAAACAAAGTTTACCAAAGTGTTCTAATATACGGTAAATTCTACCCTGAGTTTACTGTAATTTTAACCCGCAGCCCCACCCTCTACCCCTGCTACAAAGTATTCTTCTACGTCCTTGTAACCACCACTCATGACCACATGCTGATGTTTGTTTATTATTCTTAATATTGTCTTATTTTGAGACCAGTCTCGCCGACCACTTTAGATTTCTCACTGACCGCAACGATCATGGTATATTGAAATGATTTTCAAAACATCCGGCTTCAGAAAGTGCAGCAAGCATTATGCTCAAAACAATTGTCTTTTGGGCGCGTGGGTTGTGCAAAAAAAAAAAAAAAAAAAAAAGACGGTCTTAAATACGGTCACATACTGCAGGCTAAAGACATATCCAGTCTTCGTAGTCGAGAGTAGCAGATCTTTGAAAAACGTCTATTGAAAATGAAGCCGATGTTTCTTCTTGCTGTGGTAATATTTTACTGCATGAACAATGTCTTTAGTGTTCCAGTTATGGATCTTCATCCTCTTGATTTGGCTGCACGAGGTGAGTTCATCCTCAGCTAACAATTTAATATTTACGAAGACAGGGCGAATCTATTTTGTATGAATACACAATGTTTTTTTTTACTTTGATTTTGCCTTAAGATATAGAATAGGCGGGAAAAGTATACTGCCCCTCCCATTATGACTCCGATTATTCTCCGAAAATTCCTTACTTCCTTCCTTCCTTACAACTCGATGACATAGTGGTTACGCTGTTTTTCAGACGACAATAGCCACAAAAACGGTAGTTGGAGTCAAAGGAGATTGGTTATTTCAGAACTGAAAGGAATTATGTGGCTTCACTAGATATCCCAACGTTAACCTCTGTGTTTCTTGACGAGATTAATAATACTATACGAAACACAGTCATGTCACCTAGTTATCCGTGCGCTGCAACTTAGCTAATTCCATGGGCCGGGATTGCTTTCAAGTTAAAACAAGAGACTCAACATTTCTGTATGCCTTATTTACCAAAGAGTTTGCATGGTTATATCAACTAATTTGATTGGTTTTCTCTGATTAGTGGTGTGTGAGGACACTCGTAGTGACTGCAACTGGATTAGTCAGCAACCCGACCCAGGCCAGTATTGTGAACTATACAAAAACGACCCAGAAGTCAAGAAATGCGCAAAAACTTGTGGATTCTGTAAGTATCAATACACGCACAAACAGAACGCTGTTAAGCATGGACGGGGCAAACCTTTTGAATATCGTAATTTTCCCTTTTCCCTATTTGTTGGGCTACCTGGCGGGAAACGAGTGTGTTCGCGCGTCTCGCCAACTCTGATACTTTCGCTATATTCCACTGCGCACAAATAAAAAAAACACTTTTAACGAACTGTCCGATTGCTCAAAGAATTTCAGAGAAATGTTGTGATAAAAGTTAATTGTTTTAATTTATTATGTTTTAGGTGGTTATAAAGCTCCCGCACCAGGTAACTATAACTGATAAATATAATTAATAAATAGCTCTTGTGGCGCTGATTCTAATTGGATACACAAGATGATTTTCGCTTAGAAAGGAAAATGGAGAACGTGGAAAATTAAATCTGGAAGTACTAATAAGCAACTCTGAATTCTGCTTACGTAAGACACCGAGGTCGGGAATCGCTTCTGATTAGTTTGGGTCTTTTCTGGGATAGCGAAAAGATTGACATGAAGGATTGTGAACTATCTTGGGAACAACATATTTTGTTCATCATGCCTTTTATGGTGTTGTTTGTGCCGAAGCTAGACCACAATGCACCGTGTTTGGCGCTCGAGTCTATTGGCTAAATATGGGTTGATGCGCAAACAGATTGTAGATCTAATTTCCCATGAATGAACTTTTGACGACAAAAAGCGCAGTGACGATAACGATAACCAGATAGCGTTTTTCGTTTACAGCATGCGAGGACACTCGTAGCGACTGTTACACGATAAATCATATCGGGGAGTCTAAAGCTACATACTGCGCCAGAAACAGATACGATCCAGCCGTCAGGGAGTGCGCTAGAACCTGTGGATTCTGTAAGTAAATTTGATTTATGTAGCTGTATTTCAACAGGGCTCTCTTTAAACTAGTTCTGCTAAATGAGACATAAATATCGTATAAATATCGTTGAAATAAATAAATAATTATGAAAGTAGTTCTAAAAAAAACTGTGTTTTTAGAAATTTCTAATAGAAATTCCAGTTCACATGATCCAAGGTTAATGCTGTGCACAGCACACGCGTTTGCCAGCCACGTTTCAGGTCTTGTTTGCATGAAATTTGTTTCTCGCAAAACTACAGAAGAAAATTGTACACAAGACTGCACCGCTGGAAGCACGGCGCAACTTCGTGGTTTTCCAGACCTCAAGCATCAAATGAATGTTTCATGATGCCTTATCTAATCAAAATTCCATTCTTCCACAGGTTGATGCACGAGGTACTGGCTACCAAACGTTCACCTTTAGATTAGCTTCATGTCAAAAAGTTTGCTTGTAAATGTATAATGAAATTAAGCTTAAACCTAAGGTAATACAGGCTAAATTTCTCATTCAATTTGTTGTGAAAATCAAATAATAGAAAGTGGAAAAGATAGTCAGTCTACTTTCCTTGTAGCTAAACACTCAAAGATATAAAGAATTAATCTACCCTGCTAACCGAGGTAGATGCCCAAATGGTTAACTGCCGAGTCCTCGGGTAAAGGTTCTTTTCGTAGTGATCGAGAATAACAAAAATAAATGTTAGTAAAGCGATTTCCTTCGCCGAATCCAGTTCAGTCTTTGCTTATAATAAAACGATGCTTTACTAAAAACGAATTATTATTTTGTTAGTAATGGCAGATGTAGACATTCTTAAAGAACAATGCCGTCGAAAACTCTGTTATCCAATGGGAAATAAATGGTTTTCCCACACACCACTGGGAGCTATTGTCCAGCTGACCGCCGCCAACTGACTTCTTTATTTCTGACTAACTCAACTTTTGCATTACTGTAATACATTATTCTTATCATGGCAACGTGGTTTCCATGAAAAACTACTCTAAAGTCCTTCCAGCAATGCTGGCCTAGGGTTGGGGGGGGGGGGGGGGGGGGGGGGGGGGGGGGTACTGTGAGGCTAACTAATGAGAGTTAATGTACATATTATATGGTGTGACGTGAATGGGCCTATGCTGTCATCTGTAAGGGTGGGGTGGGTGGGGTGGAGAGAAACTTGCAAAGAACATCTCTGATCGATACGGACACAAAAACCACGCCTTCGCTTCATATTGGAATTGGTCACGTTCTCAAACTTGATTGCGAGGCTTTAGTCGTATCATGATGGTACTTTATGTATGGTACATTTGCATCGAAGCGAGGCAAACGGTTAGCTTGCAATGATAGAGACGTGAATAATTGTCCGATTTGTTAAAAAAGGTCTCTATCATTGCAAGTTCATCGTTCGTCTCTCTTTGATGCAAAGACATGGCTACCTTTCAAGATGGCTCAGAGAACTGTGAAAGGGAATATTAAAACAATGGTCATAAAAACAAGGCTCCTTGCCCGACATACATGGTGGATTAATGATAAGTGTCTTTCCTTCATACGATCAATGCGATAATCAAAATAAACCGTACAAAATGTTTCCAATGATTACACCTTACGCATTTGATAATGTGGGACCGAAATCCAAATCGATACTGTTAATATCAACGCAATTAAGACAATGATGCAATAGTAGTATGCATTTCAGTGCAGGGAAAATCCAGTTACTAGAAGCCTTAGTGCGTCATGTTGCTTTAGAATATCTCTAAGAAAGCCTGTAGCGCGTCTTACAGATAAAAAGACTGCTAAGATAGTGTTCCATGGGAACTTCTCTCATTTCTATGGGAGTCTAAAATGATTACTGCCATTTGGTTTAAAACTAATTACCAGACTAATACTGAGGTCATATAAAGCTATGGTGTCGTTTCATTCGTCCATCGGGAACGAAAGCGGATTTTCGATAGTTTTTAAAGAGAATTTAAAAGTTGATTTCTAAGCCTTGTATAAAATAACGACTTAAAATATAGAATTCATTAAAGAAGTCTCAAATTTAAAAAAAAGTAACGAAAAATTATAGAACCGGCGGCAATTAGTGTTGATAAGTTCAAACCGCATGCGCGCGCAAACCGTGTAATGTTGTCTCACTACATTTACCACTAAGTACTATGATAACTCACTGTAACATGTATTAATATTGGTTGCTCAAAATATCCGGCTTCGGGAAATGGGATCGATGTTATCTCTAAGCCAAGAATCTCTTAAGCATAGCAATAGTGCAAACAAAATTTGGTTTGCGCCAAAACTAATTTTGATAAAAAAATATTAGAAATCTTCATTCCCTTTTATTTCACGTTCGTGATTGTATATATGATTTTTGTTGTCTCTATGTAGCACTGTTTCTTCATCTTTCTTCCTGCAATAAATTACCTTTTTACTGGTTTTCCTTTCAAGGATTCTTTGAAAACAGCGCACCCCATCCATTATATTGTTCATCTTTAGTGCCTGCCAGATAAACAAAATCCAATGTACATAAATTAAATGTACGCGGTACCATACACACTTAGTACGACGAATTTCAAACCACAAAGTATAATGTCCGGAAATAATCATTCAATACACGAGGTTTGGAAATAGCTTTTCCCCGCCAAATGTAAATCTCCTAAATTTTATTGCTATCATCAATGAAAAAAATTACCTTAGATATTGGTTTTCCATACAACGAATTTGAGAAATCACTGCGTCAACATGAAGCCGGATTATTTTGAATTATTTTGAGTTCTTTGAGAAGAGAATCGTATTTAACTTATTAATCTTTTAATGTACTGTAGACGTAACGTAACCACGGAACTACGGCACATGAGCACGCAAAAAATGATACTTACATAAGCGATAACTTTTGCTCTTAAATACAGGCCGGACGATTGAGGGCATCAGTTCTTATTATTCTTTCCTTGGCTTGACTTGAGTTGTTGCTAACTGATCTTTATGCGTTCAAAAATGAAGTTCATGTTTTATGCTATGGCGATATTAGTTCAAAGTTTTTATGTTGCGCTCAGTTTTCCCTTGGATGAAACCATCGATTTGTCTGAACGTGGTGAGTCATTGTCAGTGTTTTACTAGCGATGGATTGTTCTGTTGTACAAGTTCCAGAAAAGGCGAGCTTTAACGGGCAATCAAACAATGCAACTTGTCGCGCAAAAGTGTTATCAATGCCGTTAAGTTGCCGAAAAAAATTTTTCTCGCTGATTACGACCCCGCGCGCAACAACGATTCATTTCTTTTGCAATGAGAGAACCTCTACTTCGCGCAACAACGAAAATTATTTGCGCGCGCGTTGTATTAACACAAGTAACTTCATGATGACGATGTCGTAAATTGTGTTTAAAGTTGCCGAGCAAATGTTGCTCCTAATGCTATGCCCCCTACGCGTAATTTTCATTATTTCAAAGAGAAGAGAGCACTTTTACATTGAGAAACACTGAGCAACTTCATTATCATCACTATTATAACTATTTGTTACTATTTTTCAATGTCAACAGAGTGTAAGGACAACCGTGATGACTGTAACTGGATTGCTAACAATCACTACGATGTTTCAAAGTACTGCTGGGCACACAAAAATGATGCCTTCATCAAAGACTGTCCAAAATATTGTGGATTCTGTGAGTGACATTTATCAAATAGGAGTATCTTTTATGGCTGACCACTCGAGTCCTAATTCAAAAAACAATTTGAGCAAAGTTTTGATTTATTTTTGCAGGCAAAGTACCGGCACCGGCACCAGCACCAGCCCCAGTAGAAGGTACAACTGTAAACACAACCAAACAACCTTTCTTTGTATTTTTGTAGGCTTATAATAGTCCTTAATGTGATAATGAGATTTTAAGACATTATAGGTTTTTTGATATCGAGAAATCACATAAAAGGGTCCCTTGGGTGAGTGGGTGGGGGAGTTTTACACCCCTCTCCTTACAGCTGAGTCAATAATAATAATAATAATAATAATAATAATAATAATAATAAAATAATGGGAGTTTCTTATATAGCGCATTTCAAATATATCTCAATGCGCTTGTACATTTATGGCCAGTGGAGGACTTTACGGGCTGCATATTAAGGCGCTATTATCGGATAATCCTGTTAATTCTAGGATGCGAAGACACTCGTAGTGACTGTAACTGGATAGTTGAAAACACCAACTCAGCGGAATATTGTTACCAATACAGAAATGATCCAGAAGTGAGAAAATGTGCAAAAACTTGTGGATTCTGTAAGTGTTTGTTGACAGTCATAGATCTGCTTTTTTTTAAACTAAATCCTTTTTTCTAATAACTTGATGAATATACAAAATACGTGTTTCAGGCAAACCTCCCGCACCACCGAAACTTCAAAGTAAGTAATGAGTTAATATTAATTTGAAATGAGAACTATATCAAAATATATATAAACCTGACCGCGAAAAGAATCGTCCAGGTCTTATCATCGAAAAGAAAGGGATGGAGTTGTTTGCGTAACACTTCAGAATGAATTTCCCATGTTTATGAACTTCATACGAACACTCAGGATGATGAGCGCGAGAAAAAGAGGTTGTACCTTGCAGAAATAGTTAATATATCATCCGTAAACATTTGCGCGCATGCGCCTTTCTAACGCGGCAGCAATTTTCACTGGAAGGATTTTTTTCCTACTCGCTTAAAACACTCTATGTGAACACTGTATCTTGAGTTGCATCCTGATTACTTCTGTTGTAATATACACCTATTTTAAAAACGTTGTCGGAACCAAAGATTCAGATTATTCCAGGACCGGTGGGATTTATAGCAATTCGCTGGTGTTGAAAATGGATTCGTCCACTACAACAGGGTTCGTGCTGAAGTAACCACTTGAAATTCAAGGACTATTCAAGGAGTATACAAGGACCCAAAAATGAATATTCAAGGAGTATGTTCAGCTAACTTTCCCAAGGTTTTACACGGTGGTTGCACATGGCCGACTTTCAGATTTTCCAATCTTTCTGACTAGATTTATTTCAGAACCATGAAAGCAATGATCAAAGCAAAAATTTAAGGAGTTTTCAAGGAGTTTCGCTAAAATCGTAAAATTCAGGAGTTTTTCAAGTGCCCTTGAAAAAGTGAATTAAATTCAAGGATCGAGTTTTCAAGGAGTTTAAGGAGTAGCACGAACCCTGTACAAACAACACTGGATGTCTCAACAGCAACCTCCGTGTTGGGTGTGGAATGCCTAAGTTCTATCGCTCATCGCCTTTCGTCTATCTCGTTTGACCCTGACCATCTTTTTTGAAATAGGTTTATTTTGGTATCATCAAAAACGATAATTAATTTTAATTAATATTTCAAAATATCAATCGCTATCAAAGGAGTATCTTCTGAAAAGACATGAATAGATTGATAGTATAATGACTGAATTGTAATTGTATCATACTGATAGAATGTGAAGACACAAGTCAGTACTGTTCGTGGATACCCAAACATTATAATGACGTGACTGGGTACTGTAAAAAACACATGCGTGACAGCCTTGTACAGCAATGCACGAAGACATGTGAACTATGTAAGTATAACTTATCGTACGCAATATGATATATGTGTGTAGTAAAATGTCTCAAGTATTTTTTTTAAATAACTGTTCTAAATTTCGCGTTCTGATTGGCTGGGAGCGCGTGCTTTATGAGAGCACACAGCACACGCGCGCACTTTCAATTAAGCTATTCCTATCTAAAATAACGGCTATTGTTATTTGTATTTCATAAAAGAAATAAAAAACGTTCTCGCTGTGCTGTGTGGAGTTATAAAGCACTTTGGGATTAACAGAACACTCGGCAAGTGTGAAGAAGCACTCCACTACGCGTCTTGCTTCTCCTAACGCTTCCCTCGTTTTTGCCAATCCCCGCGTGCTTTATAACTGCACACAGCACGCGCTCGCGTTTTCTATTTCTTCAGTAATTTCAACCTCTTCCACAGGCGAACCTCCAAAACCAGTGCCACAGCCTCAAAGTATGTAAAACTGAATATTAATTATATGCAATAGATTAATGATATCTCTGTTATTATCTTAATAAATAAAACTAAATATTTATTTAAGTTCTCGTCCTGCCTATAATCTAATGCTATTACTCAGGTTTTGCTATCAGAATGAATGGTATGCGAATTCTACTTATATCTTATATACTTTGAGTTTATAAAGGGAGTCCATTATATAAAGATGATATTCATATTCCTATTATTTTTATCGCAGTACTTGAATGTGAAGACACACGTAATGACTGTTCATGGATTGGTGAACATAACAGTGACGTAGCAGCCTACTGTGACAGACACAGGAATGATGCGTTCATCAAACAATGCCAAAAAACATGTGGATTCTGTGAGTAGTTTCTGCGCGATCATTGTCACATAAATCAAATGTTCACTACTGGTATTTTTGGATGGTAAATATTATTAAACAGTTTGTATAAGCTTCTCCTAGTAATCTCTAATCAAGTCGCGGTTATAGTTTCTTTAATGCTAATATTTATAATAATAATATTTTTTGTAGGTAAAGCTCCTACGCCTCCAAAACCTTACAGTAAGTAAAAGCAAGAATCTTATTCTCAAGAAAGCAACACGTGATCTTAAATTGCAAAACTTTACGCCCGAGATGAAGAGATTGATAAAGAGATATATAATAATAAATAACGTGTAAAACATAAGATAATTGCATTTATTACTCATTTAAGCTCGATATCCGTGAAATAAAGCCGTGAATAAAAACCATATCAGTGAAGTGATACGATGTCACTTCACGGTAAACTGTAACTGTAACTTGACTACGATAGTAGTCAAGAGTGACGAGATAAATCTCTATTTAGTGTTTATTTCTATTAAATTCAAGATGAATTTTGTGCTTCTTACATTTTTAATTAAGCTTTAATATCTTGAATGATATTGAATTGGAAACGTATAATTCTTTAACATTTTGAAATGGTGTAAGTCGGTTAAGGATATTTAAGACAATAAAACATTTTGTGTGTGTTATAATATAACACGAGGACTCGCTCGTTCGCGATATGATACGGAAAAACTCGTGAATAAAAACGATATCAAGTTCTTAACATGTGATAATCTATATTTATTATATAGATATCGATGAAATACCAGGTTTTCTCTAGTGTCGAAAACTTGATATCTTTCACCAGTGGAAGATACCATATCTTTCACACGTGAAGATATCGCTGTTGACATAGTAACGTATTTTAATAAAGAATTTTTGAGCTTTTGTTTTATTTAAGTCTCATCGATATCTATGTCGCTGCACTCACTCGTGAGATATCAATTGAACACTCGAAGATAAAATTCGTATCTCCGCGCGACCATGTAATATCCTCTATTTTCACTTTTTTCATGTTGCGCAAGATGTCCATTACAATACTAGTCGATTCAAGTCATAATTAAAATCGAGCGATGTGATTTTCATCCTACTATATTAACAGAATGTGAAGATACAAGCAATGACTGTTCATGGATCGCTAAAAACTATGATGATGTCACAGGGTACTGTAGAAGGCACAGAAATGACAGTTTTATCAAAGAGTGCACGAAAACCTGCGAATTTTGTAAGTATTTCCGTATGTGTTTCACCTGTTCTTCGTGGTGTTTTTAAAAAAAAACAAAAAAACAAAACCTGTTTTGTCTTTTGCAGGCAAATACCCTACAGTTCCACAGCTTGAAAGTAAGTAAAACGTGTAATAAATTCATAAAACGATATATATTCAGTCAATATCAAATTGCACTTAAAAAAAGCGATTAATCTGGCATATGATATTCATTGCCTTATCTTCGTTCAATTAGTAATTCTTATCTTACTTGCTGTTGGTTTATCATATACTTATTCATATTGCGTTCAAACATACATTGTGACTGTTTTACGCAATGTTTTATAATGCGCATGCGGGCATCGATCTATGGAACATGCGCAATATATAACTATTGAAGTATTATCATAATCACTAAATGAATTTACACGCATACATATATAGAACTGCATCACTCATACATATCTACGGCAATAAAATAATAATAATAATAATAATAATAATAATAATAATACATTTGTAAAGCGCTTCAGGTCTGTTCTAAGCGCTATAAACAATATGATATAATGATAAAGTTATAAACGAAAAGCTAGTTAAAAAGATAAGTTTTAAGTTTGATATCAATTTTTCTTCTTCTTATTTCTTTTCTTTACCTTTGTATTGTCAGAATGTCAAGACATGAATGAACACTGCTCCTGGATAGCTGAACACTACGGTGACGTCACTGGATACTGCAACAGACACAGAGAGAACAGTTTTATCAAACAGTGCAGCAAAACATGTGGATTCTGTGAGTATTTTAACTACTCCCTTCCTGCTCTAGATCCTCTCCTGGGAGGAGGCTTGGGAACAAACCACGATAGAGACCTTTAGCATCAGGTTTACCGCTAACCTCTAGGGATCAGGCCCAGAAACACGCCCGCAAACACAGAGAAACACACAGCATCAATGACATTCAATATGGCTTCTCCCCTAGTAACAGCTTCGTTATGACGCTTTGCTAGATGTCGAAAGTTTGACAGAAAGCGCCTGCCGTCCAATTCTTGAAGTTTGAGGTTTGTGGTACCTAGTGAGAATTAACGTGGTGCTAAAGGTCTCTAATCTCACGACTGAAACCGAGCCTATTCCTGCTCTTGGTAATTTGTTTATGGATACTAGTTATCAAATAAAACAAATATATTAACTTATAAACTGCATATTATATCATTTTAGACGTTTTTTAGTCATGTTTTAGTATTCTTATTATAATTATATGTAAATAAATTCACGTTCTTTTAACCAGCAAGGGTTTGCAAGTTCGTTATTTCAATAAAGCTTTTTTTTTTTACAAACTAAGGTTGATAAATGTATTTTCAAACATTTTTAGGCAAAGCTCCAGCACCATCTAAACCTTATAGTAAGTAAAAATTAAGTAATATTTTCAGAAAGAGAATGCGTGTCTCGATAATAGCTTTAGCGCAGGAGAGAAGCAAACATTGAACTTGGTTACATATTCCATACAGGATGAGTTTCTCTTTAAGAAAGTTGGAACAAATTTGCTGCCCTTTGACATATCAGAATATCAAAGCATGCGCAAACAGTACCACATAACGAGCATTATTGAAGAAATAAAAAACGCGCGCGCATGCTGTGTGCAGTATATACGCGTAGCGGAGTGCTTCTCGACACTTCTTGAGTGTTCTGCCAATCTCCAAGTGCTTTATAATACCAGAAAGCACAGCAAGCAAGTTTTTTTCTTTTTTGAAATACAAATTACAATAACCATTATTTTGGGTATAAATGACGCATTGAAAGTGCGCGCGCGTGCTGTGTGTTCTCATAAAGCACGCGCTCCCAACTAATCAGAACGCGAGATTTATAACAGTTATTTTATAATTTGTATTATAATATATAATATATTTGAAATATATCGCGCGCGCTGATTTGCTGGCTACCGTGTTTATATCAGAGGACAGAGACACGCTTGCGCAAACTCGTTTGAAAATATTTTATAAAACGGCTGCTTATGTCCCTGTACTGTGATATAAACACTCTGGAAGCTGTAGAGCACTCGAAAAGCAAAAGAAACTATTTCGTACTCAGCATTAAGCGTAAAATGAATTTAGTATTGTTTCAATGATTAAAGTCTTTGAAATCTATCGTAAGCACTGGTTACGCTTTGTTCTTTATAACAGATGTGTTTTTTTATTAAATGCAGGATGTGAAGACACTAATAAGCATTGCTCATGGATACCTAATACTAATGCTGACTTCATAGGCTACTGTAACAAACACAGAAACGACAGTTTTATCAAACAATGTCCAAAGACCTGTGAATTTTGTGAGTATTCTATAGTATTGTCTAAATGTTGTTTCTTTCTATAAAGTTTCTTATAAGCTAAGGTAATACGCATAAAGGCGTGATAACACGAAGCAATCAATTTGCAATGTGTCTCGCGACGGTATTGTGACATAAGTTGCATGTAGCATTGCAGCGTAACCTACAGCGCAATTCGAACAAATGTTGCGAGATAAGTGGCAGCAATCTTTGGGAAAAGTAGATTAATTCGTTTCTACTTTTGGTAACGGCTGCGTCTCTTTTGCACCGTGTAAGCCCTCTTACGACTTGTGTCGCGAACGCTGTTGCAATTAGACAAGTTGCAGAAAAAACTGCTCCATATAATCGCGCCTTGAGTGCAACTTGTCACACAACGTTGTTTTAACGTTGTTTTAAAAGCTGCAAGTTGCAAAGATTGTGTTGCTTGCAATATCACTACGCGCGCAAAAGAATATTTGTTGTGTCATAAGTTGCACAATATCTGTTTGATTTAATACAAAATTTTGTTTACTTTATTTCGTCTTCATCCCCGTTTAACGTACTGCATATATTCTCAGTGGAAACTAGTGTCATTCATTACAACCTTTGCCGTTAGTTAACTTCAATCTATTTTGATTTTAGGTGAATATCCAACAACACCACAGCCTAAAAGTAAGTTGACAACCATATATATTAAAAATCGCTGCATTGAAGTTATTTCATTTCATTATGATTTTATCTTTTCAACACTGCGCAATTTTAATGTGCGCCATTTATTCTTCGAATTAAAATCAATTGACAATGTGATTTCCTGAAAAATGCGAACCTATTCGTTGAAACTGCATATGTTACGCACACCAACTGCTTACGTTTTTTTATCACTGCGAGAACAAAACAAGCATTTTCCTGTCTAGCTGGTAAAAGCGCAATTTACAACGTGTGGCCAAGCATCGATTATAATTTTACTCATACAAGATGTACTAAGAAATTGTTGCCACAATCTATGTAAAGAATTCTATTCTTTTTCTAACAACGCTCGCAATAGCAAAAAATGCAAGATCGGTTACGAGAAACCATTCAACTTCAAACAATGAAGTCAAAGTTTAACACTTCTTTACTGAACAGATTGTGAAGACATCAGCAATGACTGCTCGTGGATAGCAGATAACTATGGTGATGTCATAGGGTATTGCAGACGGCACAAAGATGATGTGTATATCAAAAGTTGTAGAAAAACTTGTGGATTCTGTGAGTATTAAGATCTTGCATGGCTGCACTTCATCATTCAGAGTATAATATCGGCTTGCATTTTTAAATATCTTTCTAGGTGAGCCTCCCGTGCCTCCTGAATCATATTGTAAGTAAATTTACACATATTATACTGGTATAATATGGTTATATGCATTTTAAATTCCGGTAATTCGAAAAATAGCTTCTTGTAACTTGACGCGCAATGTTACCGTGTTGTAAGTTGTAGCGCAAATTTGCGCGCATCACCATTTCACTAGTCTGCTATCAGTCACACAAACCTTTTGTAGTCGCGCAAAGATTTTATCCCTAACAAGCGAGTGTAGAAAAAAAAGTTTTTGAAAACAATACTGTACATACATGTCCGCAAATGTACTCTTTTTAGAAAGGACGCATATTTAGATATATTCCTTTGCGAAATGAACTAGCGTCCTTAGTATTTATTAGTCTCCTCTGCAGCCGTCATTAGTTTGCTGCGGAGGACTAAGTATTTATGCGTACATGGTGTATGTTTGCCTTTAAGGTATGTCAACTTTTTCAAACTATCCTTATTGCGCACCGTGCCCTTTTAAAGACTGATATAAGTTAATGTTTTCGTATTGCCAGTCTGTAAAGACACTAGTAAAGACTGCAAGTGGATAGCAGAGCAGCACAAGGATGTTTTGGGATTCTGCCGCAGCCACAGAAATGATAACCTTGTCCAACAGTGCTTAAGTACATGTGAATTGTGTAAGTATTCTGCACATACCAGTTTTATTCTTGTGGTGATTCGTGTTAAATTTATGTGATCCCATGCGCGGAGCGAAATACGTCAATTACATATTTTGGTATTCTGTTTAAGCGTGTTTCTATGCTGTGGTAATAGGCGACTTGCACTAAGAGGTCACGTGATCAATTCGGCCATTCAGGTCATGCAGCCGGCGAAACAACACTAAAACACTTCGTAGGTCTTCACATCGTAGCGCAAAAAATACCATATTTTTTCTCTTGTTGGCTAGTTAATATCAAAAATCTACTTTAGATATCTACTAAGAATATATTTCTTGCAAGAAAAGGGGATTTTTATCGTTATTTAGTGCGCTAACTTACCTTTTATCACCAAAAAAACACGCGAATCGCCATCTTTTTTTACATTCTCGCATAGCTAAAATCCTGTAGAATGCCAGCCACAATGGCCAATTTGATCACGTGACCTCTTAGTGCAAGTCGCCTATTGAATCTGTTATCATTATGTTCCGGCATCGTACAATATGAGAAAGGAGGGCAATATGATGTTACTAGGGTACTAATTAAGCACACGTCTTACACTTTGTTTCAGGTAAGCACCCACCACTTTCTCAAAGTAAGTATACAAGGCATATTTAATGATTAGCTATCAAAAGCAACAATACGGGCTAAAATGAGCCTTACTCGTGTCCAAAACACATTTACGCCCTCGAACATCACATCTATCGTTATAATACCACTCAGAACGCGAAAATAATCCTTTTTACTTCATTAAACGAAATAAATTCAAGTCAATTAACATTCACTCTTTAAGTTGCAAGGCAACAAGGTTGCGCAAACCGCGAACAATTTTTGCTGGTCACATATCAGCATAATAATCGGGTCAGCCGAAAAATGATGACCTCGGGGTATACCTATACTAGGAGATTGGCCTCCATCAGATCAGAAAGCTGCACGCACTTGTTTCAGTGCGCAGTCTCCAAGACTAAGCAAAGTCCACTTGACATCGGTATTTAGGCACGGAGGAAAATAAAGGCGCTTATTTCAAAAATATATAATTCAAAACATAGAAAGCATGATGAATTTTATTATGTTTGCTGCTGACAGAGTGTGAAGATTCAAGAGATGATTGTTCGTGGATCGCTAAAAACTATGATGACGTCACAGGGTACTGTAGAAGGCACAGAAATGACAGTTTTATCAAAGAATGCACAAAAACCTGCGAGTTTTGTGAGTATACTAGACTTGTGCATGGTCCATTCTTGTGAATATGAAATCTTTTATAAGGCGTGAGTTGAAATTGTCTTTTTAACGTAACGTTTCCATTTTAGGTAAACACCCGACAACATCAAGTAGTAGTAAGTACTAGAATATAATGTAATGGACTACTTTGACTAAACGGCGGCCATCTTGGATTGCAAGGCATTATGGGGCGTCCAGGGGGCAAAATAAAGAAAAGATGGCAGATAATATATGGAGTTTTGTGTTTGTCTTCTTTCGTGGCCAAAGGGATCAATGTGCCATCTTTAGCTGTAATAATGATATTGAAAAAATATCATCAAGCTTCACATTATCTCTATATTCGCCCCCTGGAAGCCACACAACACCTTGCAATACATGATGACGGCCTTATAGTCGACGTAGTCTATTGTCTTGGTGTGATGTTTGTACTTATTGTGTTACTTTTGACCATTTGTTAATTATCAGTAGGAAGAGGACTAAAACAATCTTGATTATGAATCTTACTGTAAATATTTAGATTTCTGCTTGCGCGACATCCAGTAACACACCTTTTTTGGTCAAGATTCAAACCTTTAGCATTTCCAAGGGTATTTAAAATACATTCAACCACACAACACTTCATATCTATACACACTCTATGGTGATTTTTAGTTATCAAGAAAAACCACAACACTACATATCTATACACACTCTATGGTGATTTTTAGTTATCAAGAAAAACCACAACACTACAACCTGTACAATTAAAAGAGAATGCCACTGGGTAGCTACTTTTGTACTAAAACTCCGAACCGTGTAGCGTCCTCAAAGTTCCATTACTTCAGTATAAACAATAACCACTTCCACAAAAGAAATAGCAATACAAAGCTACGTACTGCGACATTCGACGTCAAAAAAATCCAAGATGCAAGATGCAGCAGAAATGAGGTGTATCATCGTTTTATGTACTGTGATATAGTTCTTAAGTTGGCTTTTATCTTGCTCTTCAGCTCATAGAGTGCATGTTTCACAGTACATAAACATAATCAGTCATTTTATATAGATCTTAAAAAAATTTTGAAATATTTTACGTACGCGAGCATGTGTCTTTCCTCTGATATAAACACGGTAGCCAGCTAGTAAGCGAGCACGTTATATTTTCAAGTTGAATATTTCATAATGCTTGATAAATATCTTGTTGACAGAATGTGAAGACATCAATAAAAACTGTTGGTGGATAAATAAAAATTATCTCGCACAAGACTACTGTAGACGACACAAGGATGACGAGTTTATTAAGGAATGCAGGAAAACGTGTGGATTCTGTAAGTGTTTTATCGATATTTACAATTTATAAACTAGTAAAAGTTCAATGCTCCGAGGGATGGGATGAAAGAAAGAAAGAAGGAAGAGAGCAATAAACATATAAAATGGAAAAACGGAGTGAACATAAAAGAGAAGAGAAAAGTAGAGATTCAAAGAAAGAAAGAGAGGTGCAAAAACAATCTATGAGAATCTATAATCATTTTTCAAAACTGATAAAAATGCTTTTAAAACTGTATCTCTTTTAGTGGTTCTGGTTACCTCGGGGATGTCCTGGTCGCAATTTTAACTCTTTTTTTTTCTTTGCGAACCATGATTACATCTCTTTTTTTATTTTGTAACAGGCAAGGCTCCAGCACCATCTGGTAAGTAATATTGTAAAAGTAATTTGTAATGCGCGTGTGAGCATCTTCCAATGGAACAAGCGCAATAGAAATATTAAAATTGCTAACTATTAAAATTATCAATAACATTGCTATCTAAATATAAACTACTCTAGATGCGTAGCATTCCGATGGACTTCACAATTTACTCAACTTTGTCATGCTACCTACAATTTAGTGTGTGGAGATACTCGAGAAGATTGCAGCTGGATCACCCGAAACATTGATGATGTAGCAAGCTACTGCGAACGTTGGAAGAATGATGAATCTGTTAAAGAATGCAGAAAGACTTGCGGATTTTGTGAGTACATCTAATTCTAATTTATCTGCATTGATAACCTGCAAATTGTTGGTTCTCAATTGACGTAAAGTAATAGTCGCCATGTCAACTGAATTTTCCATTCTATCAGAAATGATTGAAATCTCTTCATCTAGTAGTCTATTGGTTGCGCCATTTCATGGACTTTTCCTTTTAGTATTCGACCTTCATAGTTTTGATACATTGTCTACTTTCTGTAATCATCTCATAAGATATGCGCAAAGCTTTCGAGTAGCATCAATTCTCCATTCCAGTTCCTTCCCTCTTTGCAAGCCAAGCCTGGTTACGTTCCATAATGGCTGCCATATCAGACACACAAACGTTGACAATTTTTGTCTTTTTCACAGGTTGATGAGCAAAGAAAAGCACGTTTCTTAGGTTAAGTTTTTTGATACCTCAATCATGACGCTTAATAATTTAAAAAATATTTTTAAAAAGAGAGATTTAAGCTGAATAAGAGGTAAATGAAATATCTGATATTGGAATACCGGTCTGATCCTGATGAACGCGTGTCAATTAGCTTACGTTTAGGTATCGAAAGCGGTAATGCCTTAATAACTTCTTCTTTTTAAATTACTCAGTTTTTAGTTAACATAACCTGTATGCTTTTAGAATAAATAAGATGAATAAATCACACAAACAACCTTTAACTGACACTGTTGATTGTAATGAGTGCTGATAACGCTTCATTTGAACACTGTGATTGGTCTATGGATTCTTGTGATACAAATGACGTCATAGCTGCCATGTTGGATGATTTCAACAAACGATTTGTCAAGGGCTCATTTGTTGTATCATCTAACATGGCTGTTATGCCAATTATTTCATCCTCGGTAATGGTTGGCCATTTGATTTCTCTTCTTACGCAAGTAGCGCAATTCTCACAGCGCACTACTAAGATGCGTTAGAAGTTGAATCACACCGATTTGCGTAACGTAGCTGTATCGGGTGTTATTAGGGATTTTAAGATTTGCAAAATCTACGACGGCGACGTCAACCGGAAGTGTAAATAGTTTCTTTTTGGGGTTCTATTCGTTGGAAATTTCGTTTCAAACATTGTCGTTAAAGTCAACTCATCCACAGGGAAGACAGACTTTGAAGGCGCGAAACTCCAAAGTGAAATTATTTACACTTCCGGTTGACGTCACCGTCGCAGATTTTGCAAATCTTAAAGTCCCTATTGTTCTCTTTAGGGATGGAACGCTTTTTATTGGATGGGGGAAGGGTTAGGGGATTCGCAGTAAACGTTTTAAAAATGATTGTACCCCTCCGCCTTTTACACTCACTAAGAAATTCATGACCCTCCTATTAACTTAACCCCTTCTCTAGCTTTTGTCAAAATACAAAGGTCTGACCCTCACAAAAGTTCAATTTTTCAGCTCTCCCTCCCCCAATAAAAAAAGTACCTTCCTTTAATCTTATTTGTGCATTTGTTGCTGTGAGTTGGAAATTAAGCAAACTTCACAACACCACAACTCAATATTTTTTACCTCAACTTTTATTGTCCATGACGGCATTTGTCCTCTTCAACGCTGAGTACTTTTAGTGGAATTACATCACTGAAAACTATAATCACAGATTTACATCAAATGAGCGCAAGTCAATATGTTATTGTATGATACAAAACTTCTCTCTGTTAATCGCAATAATAGACTATAGAAGCGATATATTTGAGAAAAGTGATATCTTGCGTCTCCTTGCCAAATTTCAGGGACCGGGTAAAGATGCTTCCACGCACGCGCGTTTCAGCCAGTCAAACAACTGTGTACCGATGTGGGGGAAAACATACAAGGCGCGAGGAATTCTGATTCACGATATATCTGTAGACARCATATAAAGCATATCTTACAAATTCCTTATTATAGTAGGTGCATGTGAGAGTAACATTCAACATACAACACGTTCCGTGATCGTGAGCGCCTTTACTGATGACACGTGTAATGCCCTGTTGATTAACATCAATTGTATGGCGTGATTTTGCCGTGTCACGTTACTTTTGAGTGTCAAAATGCGATGATCATTGTGTTTTGTGCTAAATAATAAATAATAAATAATAATAATAATAATAAATCTATTTATATAGCGCTAATTCAGAAAATTGTTCTAAGCGCTAAAATCGTGGGTACAAGGAAATCAGATCGCGCAACCTACTTGTGCAAACTAATATGTTTATTTTCTGTGCCTTGATCTATGAGATGGGGTATAGAGCGACCACGAAACAATAGCTCCAAGTTGAGTTGGGCAGTTATAAGTCCAATCTCGACTTAGGTCCATTTCGTGGTCACTCATGAGCGAATTCAGGAAATATCCATTGGATGAAATTAGGATACAACGATGGGAGAGGAAAAAACACAATTTACCCATCATCTTCTCCTCGCATCAGCCTCAGTTCCCTACAAGCCTAGACTTACGAGGCTAAAAAAAATGTGTGGTATTCCTGTTTCTACTCTACCACAGGACGCCCGCGAGCTTAAATTTGTCTATATGCCCGAATGGAGGAAGCAAAACAAAATAATGAAAAAAGTATAATTTTACAAAAATGTATTAAATTCAGCGTTATTCTCGATCTACGTTTTAAATCAGAATTACTCTTGAAGGAACTGGAATACTGGCGTAGAACCAGCTGGTGTCTTCTGTCACAAGTATAACTAAATTGATTTTTTGGTGACTAGGCGAACGTTGCAGACTGTAAACCAAGGAAAATCAGCTAATTTGAGCATTAAAAGGCAGCGAAAGCAAGAGTTATATCACATTTTAGTAAAATGTTTATATAAAACTACTCAAACCAGTTTGCGAAGCAATGATGGTACATTTACAAAGTTGAGGATTTGGGAGTAATTGCGCGTCTTTCTTCAAACCTTCGAACGTATAAAGACACATAAACATACCTTTTTACTTGTGAATCAAGACAGTGTCAACCTTCTCTTGCAAATGGTAAGAAAATAGCCATATTATTTTTGTTTATTTGGCTGAACTGTCAAAGATGTCGACCGAACAACATCTCCTCGTGCCAAATTTTTAATCTCCCGCCCAAAACGTCTTACCCAATCGGAATGCGCCATTTAATCAAGGCCCGTGCGTTGTCATAGCGATCTGCCAAAATATTTTTTTTAATTTTCTGGTTCGTAAAAAAATTCTTTTTATTCAAGAAAAACGCAAAAATCTGATGAAAAACGAGAATGAAAAGGTATGAATTAGCTTTTAGAAAAGGAGCTAAGTCAGAAAATGCATAAAAACCATCACAATTTTAGCAAAGATGAGCTGACTTTATTCATGAATAAATATTATCAAAGGAACCCAGTCATGTGCTGTTCCTTAAATATTTACCATTTCAAATGTTTGATATATAAAATTGGCTTACAAATAAAAAGTAGTCCCAATCCGCCGCGAGCAGATGATGAACACTTTTAGTATAAGGTTAAAATCCTTCCAAATTTTTTTTTAATTTTTCGAATATTTTCTTTTTTCTCGAATAATCAAACAAAGAAGTAAAATGGAAGAATAAGCAAATAAATAAATAAATTGAATGAAAATGTGAATGAAACAAACTA
This sequence comes from Actinia tenebrosa, assembly GCF_009602425.1. Next base: position 68,720 of record NW_022261702.1, on the reverse strand, counting down.
GCATCCAGTCCTTGTGCTGATATTGTAGTAAAGACATGACGTCATGCGCAACGCTACGCATGCGTTGTAGTGTGTTTCAACATGGCGGATGCTTTCTTGTTGTGAAATCGTGTTTGAAGAAATCAAGAATGAAGGGTATTCAACAAACTTAGCTCCTCTTGCTACGATAGCCTTGATATGCCTAACTCTGTAGAGGTACAGAAACCTTATATTGTCTATTGATTTGTTTTGCTTTACTATTTTTTTATTACATTGGTTTGAGATTGAAAAGTCGAATGGTTTCTTTCTTTTAGGGTCTACGTTTTGGTGATTTTTCTGTTGATGATTGGGAGAAGATTCTAAAAGATGTCAGCCAGAGCGACTCAGCTAGGCCTCCGGTTGAGGTATTCACAGTCAATATTACTAGTTATTAATATACTTTGTAATAATATTTTACTACTTTCCGGTTACTATAATTGATTAAACGCGACATGCACCGAAGCTTACTCCATCCAACTTCAATTCTCTTTGAAACAAATTAAACTACTACTTTCATAAGTTTTCTAAATCTATTTTATTCTTTTTATCTAGTTTCTCTTTGATTATGTATGCTCGGAAGATGATCAAGTCGCTGACGATGACAAAGGTAAATAATTCATAGTAATCTATATAAGATATTACGCGACTACTGTGGTGGCTGTGCAATAATCCATTAAGGTGGAAATAATAATACATGCCTGCAAAGTTTTACGTTGTTACATCTCGAACACTTCCGTTATTTGTCCGTTATTTATGAATCAATTACTAATTGTTGTTTTAGTATTCCTGTGTATTTTTTATTTCGGTGGAAGGACGAAGTAGTGATGATTATAATTTCAAAATTCTTGGGGTGGGGTGGTGGTCGGTGGGCGTGACATAGAAGTCATTTTTCACAATGATCTTTCATTAATTTACCTACCTAGATTTTTTACTTTTCTGCTCTTATATTTTTGAAATTTTAAGTATAGCTAAATCCAAGCTGTCTTGAAAAAAATTTTTTCACTTAATATTTTATGCCATTTCTGATTGCCAACCAGGTGTTTTGGTTCTTGATATGTAAGGATATTAGCCAATCAATACGTGCTTTTAAATGCCTCAGCGTGACAGCTACTCGTAGAACAAGTCATCATAAATTTTGCTATTAAATGTTTCAAAACAAAATTCAAGCCATCAAATTGTATTGTTATTATAAATTTTAAATTCACACAAACAAGTAATTTCTGTTTCATGGGCCAAGGTATCAGGATATACACATTCAAGACCACTGTTTTGGAACACAAAAAGTTATTGAGTTCAAGAGACAAAATTCTTAATGGATTTTCAAAGATCATTTATTTAGCTTTCAGAAAATCTATACTTTTACAGAATATTTTATTTAAAAGGCAGGCCATAATTTCATTGCTTTTATTAAGTGGTCTCCCAAGTATCCTGATCACTTAGACCTTTTTAGGCCTTTCAGAAATTCTAAGTACACCTCCATTTGGAGTTCAAATTAAAACAAGAAACTTTAGTGTGTACAATTTATTTATTTTTAATGTTGATATTTCCTGCATATTTGTGTTATCCAGACCTCAACGTGAGTCGAGAAGCCCACAACAAAAGTGTTCCCACTGGACCAGATGATTCAGGAGTGGAAATTGGACTTGAGAGTGAACAGGAAGGTGTTCCTGCAAAACATCACGTTCCGGTTGTGTTTGTTCCAAACAAGAATGTGGTTGATGAAGTAAAAACCCTTGAGGAAGCTGGAGTAGAGCTGTCCTTTTGTGGACGAAGTGTAATTGAAGATATAGAACCTACCAACAATGGGTGAGATTTAATTGTAAAAGTTTAGACTATTTTTTTCTTATTTATCTAACATGTTGTTACCACTGTTTTCATTGTCAAGCTCTGGTCAAGATAATTAAAACTTGCCGCAGATAAATTATTAGGAGTAGAATACTAATGTCAGTCAAGTACATTGTTAGAGTATTGTTCCAATGTGCTAAAATTCTAATGAATGATTTATTTGATTGCAATACAAGAGTACAATTAATTACTGGCAATAATTATTAATCTGTTGCAATATACTGTACTTGTCTTGAACAGTGTCTCAATTAATTTGTAACTGGCTACTGTACTAAGCTGATATGTTTAGTAACAAATTCTATATCTAAAGCAATAAAGGAACACTGAACATTTAAATTTTCAAACTTAAATAGAATTCCTGAAATGAATTTTTTGTGATTGTCCCACGCTGTGATACGACAGTGAAAAGCTTTGTAGATTTTTTTTTAAATTGCTGGGGGATTTAATTTGGTGCAGAGAAAGATCAATGAGTAAATGCTTAGCATGTACAAGGAATATATTTTAAATGCTTAAAGATTTCTATATTTTTTTCTAGCTCAACATATCTGCAAGATGCAGAAAATTTCCCTCCACTGGGTAGCTTGCAGACCCAAGATGTTGAACGTTCACGCAAACGTCGCAGGAAAAGAAAACAGCACCAAAGATCTGGGGATGTGCCATGTTCATCTAGTGAAGACAGTGATAGGGACAAGAGCCCTGCTAGTATTGTTGAGAGAGTTTCACGCGTAAGGAGTGGCAGTGGGAATGAGAAAGGGAGTGGTACAACTGAAAATAAGGGAGAAAACCAGGGCGTCTCTGAAAACGCTGCAAAGAAAGCAGAAACTGGTTAGTAAAATTTATCATAACATACATAGACAGCACTGAAACCTTGAATTTGAGGTGCTTCAAGTAATAAAGAAGTGTGTTTTATGTTGAGCAACTACTGGTATTATGCCATTTACTTTCATGGCAACTTTTTGTATAGTATGTCAGCCATACAGAAAGCAGGGACATTATTTTGTTCTTTCATACTATACCCAATTTTTATAGTATTCATGTCCCTACTGTACTTTCTGGTATTATATTATCATTAAAATAGTTTGTTATGTGTCTGTGTGTAGGTCAGGAAAATAAGAAGTCCTGTAAAGAAGGCCATGATGCCAGCAGTACAGACTCTAAAAGCACAACAGAGACAGTCTTATCCATTGGTGATTCATCAAGCAGTCCACCTCAGAGTGATGTAGATTTTCACACTAACAAACTGCCGCAAAACATTTCTGATACTACTACCACTACTGCCAATAACAATACCACTGAGACAAGTTCCATCCCTAATGAAGCTACAAACAAGCCGTCAAATGCTGCACCCGTCAGTTTGTGGGCTGATTTGTTCCGAAAACCATCTTCTAAACAGCCAGCAAGTAAAGTAGAAACTAACAATGTTGTCAGCACACAGAAGGAAGCAATCAAAGATAATAATGTGAAAAAAGTAGAATCTGTGCCTATCGTCATTGATATAGCTGAGGACAAGAGGGCTATAAGGATTGCAGGTATTGATATAATTAGCTAAATAATAGATAAGCAGCATTAATGATTTAAAACTTGTTCGAGAGGGCTGTTGTATGAATTAAAGTGTGCTGTAAAAAGGTAGTAGTTGTGCAGAAAAATGGGTATCCTTTTAAATAAATTTACATAACTATATATGATGATTTTTATGTGTGAGCCTAACACCTAGTCATAGTTTCTGATATCTGGACAAGATTTCATGAACCCCTCAATCACAGTTACAACAGCATGAATGTGTTACTATTTTAATCATTATCATACAAATGTTCATTCGTACTCCATTAGGGGCCATGTAACTCATACAAATAGCATTGTTAAATTTAGATTTTGTGGTTGACTAGTCAATGTTTATGATACATGGTGCCTAATGGATTTTGAGGTCTTATTGTTTATTCAATGCCTTTCAGAAACACTAAAGAAGCTGAGCCTGGATTACACTCACAAGCCACTGTTCCTCAGAGGACTTATAAACAAAGCTAACTGGTGTTACATCAATGCTGTATCCTTTAATTACCAATACCTTATTTCACTTGTTCCTGAAACTATATCGATTACACTCTGGGAATTGAATGATGCTTCTTCTCAGACAGGATGCATTGGTCTATGAGGTATTTATTAATTTCTCTATGAAGTATTTGATTTGTTATCAAATATATTCATATGAAATGATCTCCTCTGGGGCATTCTATCATTCTACTGCCTCAACCGGAAGGATAGTATGGTGGATGTGAACTTTGCACTTTGGCTTAAGATATTTGCAACATGTTAGTTATGAAACAATAATTAGGGAGTCAGGGTTAATGCAGTCTGTATTGTGTATTGGAATAACTTTGGAGGGTGTTATCCTCTCTCTCAAGATAGCCCAACAGTCCATTCTCCTACTGGTATTTCCTGTAATAATTGCACTGAGTTCTATTGGAAGGTAATGATATTTCAATTGTTTCCTTAATGAGTTTAGACACTTCAAGCTCTGCTCACCTGCCCTCCATTCTTTAATCTTTTAAGGCAACTGGAGCCTTTGAAAGATAAAGAGTCCACTTCTACTCCAATACTGGACAGCATGTAAGTGTTCTATAGAACAGTTTTCTTATATCATAATAATTACCCAAAATTAATAAAGATGCTTACAAATGTTTTATAAAGCTTTGCTACAGTTTAATAAGTTTTATGTAGGTTATTGGTTTGACAAGCAGCACTTTGAATAAGCAATTTTATGCGAGGGAAAAATGCATGGGCGAAATAGTCTGAGGGCGAAAATACTGTAATTCTGAAAAAAATGATGGGTAATAATCCAGCTTCAAGTTTTCTGTTGCTCAGGGTTAGCCTAGATTTTGTGCAGAATGTTGACATGTTCCAGTGAAGGTCAATTAAATGAATGCTTTCGCATTGAGTGATTCTGAAATCAAGAAACAAACAGTATTGCAGTATGAAATTGAAAATGGTCTACATGTATTGAGCTAATTAAGAGTTGAATTTTAATTATTGTGTTAATTTGTTTAATTCCTGCAGGGTGAAGTTTTCACATGAATTTAACATTCTTCCAAAGCAAGGTACTAAACATAAACTGATTGGTTTTTGTTTAAGTGTATGTAATACTGTACTTAACTTATTAAACTTGTTTTCTTAAATCTCATGTTGTTCCTCAAAGCGTACAGTGTAGATTTTTCAATTTTTAAATAAGCAGTGATGATAAACAACAGCAACAGCAATAAATTTCGCAAATATGTAATGATGAAAAACAGCAACAACAACAATAACCAAATGCTACAGCAGCTAGATAACAACTACTTTGGCCTTGTGTGTCTGATTTTTGTTCAGCAGCAAACCAGGGAAAGAATGGCAAAGTTGAATTCCGTACTGGGTCTTCTTTTGAACCAAACTATGTTTACAAGATGCTGTCAACCATCCAGAGCTCATTGTCTGCCAAGGTAAGTTTCCAGAAATCAAAAGTTCTCATTTCAATAAAGACATTAATCAATAATTGGCATTTGATGGGAAAGGCATTAGCAAGTACATGTGCTCAGGGTTTTCAGAATGTTTTGGAGTAGGTGGTCATAAGTTTGAAATAGCTGGCCAATCATTGATAATTTTTTAATAGAAAAGGAAAAATAGCGGGCAGTTAACTTTGAAATTAAGAAAAATAACTAATATAATAAATAATAATAATATTGATTTATAGGGCCGTCAAGAAGATGCAGAAGAATTCCTAAGTTGTGTCCTCAATGGAATCCATGAAGAAATGCTCCAGCTAATGAAGCTGTTAGAGCCAACCACAAAGGCAGAACCAGCAGACTCTGAGCAGACAGTTACAGACGACCCTAGTGTTGTGGCAGTCAATGGACAAGATATTGACAAGAATGATGATGATGACGATGGAGACTGGGAACAAGTGGGACCCAGGAACAAATCAAGTATTACTAGAATGGTATGTATGAATTAAGAAGCTCAATTATGAAGCTCTATTAAGCTGTTATTCTGTCTTTTATTTTTTAGTATTCACCAAATCAAGATATGGTGACCAATTTGAATAACTATTGTTCCGGACTGACTAGCAACTGACTAGCCTCTTATATGTGTGAAACACTTTTACTTGAACACATCGCTTGTCAGTTACAAGTTGGTGCAGAATGATAGTTATTCGAACTGGTCGCCATATTTCGATTCAAGGTTTACCTAATAAAAATAATGTAGTTCATTTTGATTTAAAGATTTAATCTCAGTCCTATTTAGCTTACTACCAGCTATTTAATAGCATGTCACTATGGTTGGTGAAGGGCGACAGTGCTAAGCCATCCACCTCTCACAAAACAAACCTCCACATTAGAAAAAAAACTTCCCCCATTATTATTGAGTTGGTGTGAAAAGGGTAAAATAACATTGAATCTTGACATTTCAGTGGCCAACACATCCCCCCCCCCCCCCAAAAAATGTCTGCTTCTGCATAGTTTTATGATGCTTCACTTTATAGGGCTAAAAATAATCATTGCTCAATAGTCAGACATGAACAATGACCTTATTAGACTGTTCAAAAAATTGGACATCTTCATTGACTGGCCATTATTTTTAACCCTGCCTTTCAAAAATAGTATGATTACAAATAAAGTCATTGTTTCTATAACTGTTTTCAGGCTATTTTCCCTCAGTCTCTGGTGTCTGATATATTTGGTGGATATCTGAGGTCATCCCTTCACCAGGCTGGAGCTAAAGAGTCTGCTAATGTGGAACCCTTCTTTGATCTTCAGCTAGACATTCAGGTATTACATAGTCTAAAATAGTTTGATGATAAAATTCTGCAATAACATATGAAACATTGTAAAAAATAAACATATTTTTTTACGTTTCATATTTTATTGCAGAATTTTATCATCAAATGTATAAAAAACCTTTACAAAAAACCTTTACGACTAACATCAAATGTATGTTTATTAAACAAGAAACTTCTTATTCGACTATAAACATCTCATCTCTGGGGTCTTGGATTTGATTCCATTTGGCATTGCATGAGTAGCAGAGTTCGTTAAGGATCACTCCCTTGATATGAGAATTGTTTTTAGGGGGAGTTCTTCATTTTTCTTATCTTTGCAAAACTCATCATGATTCAGACTCTTTTTAGGGCTATGCATAATGTCCAACCAATGTTTGAAGTACTGCTGTGCTCAGGGCCCTGCCATTGAGCAGCCTTTATTTTTATCCCTGCTTATATTGTGTAATAGTTTAATACTTCATGCTCCATTTATTGATTGATGGATTATGAACTCCTTTAGAATGTGAGTTGTATTGAGGATGCCTTAAACCACCTTGCTGTTAAAGAAGAACTTCAAGGTTACACATGCTCAAAGACCAATGCACAAGTAAGTAGATGCATATTATCACACAACATGTTATAATCAAATCTAAGAACATTACTTGATTGTTTTAAATTGAACCTTTATTGGTTTTTGGTACAAAATGCACCAAGCTATTGAACATGTCGTCTACCATCATTGCTTGGTAATTTTGGTAAAATAAAGATAAAAACACTAATTTATTTACATCAGTAAATGTGAAAGGAGATATTGAGATTAGCCCTATCGTGAACATCTCCTAGGATCGAATTAGAATTTATTAGCTGATTTTTGTGGAGGGAGGAAAACCGGAGTACAGGGAGAAAACCCACAAGCACAGGAAAGAACCAACAAATAACTCAACTCGTACAACACCGAGCTCAGGGAGGCTCAAACCCGGGTCGCCTTGGTGAGAGGCAAGCGTTCTCACTCCTACACCATTTGTGCTTCCCTGAAAAGAAGTTAGTCTATAAAAACAGAATCTTTGGATTTCCTTGTATTGAAAATGTTTTATATTTTTTTCTGTTATTTCTCTCCAGATTGACATATCAAAACGTGTCACATTTGAGAGTCTTCCAAAGATTCTTATTCTTCATTTGAAGAGATTTATTTACTCCAAGAGTGGGAGCCAGAAGCTTCTAAAACATGTGGACTACCCATTAGATCTCCCTATTGGCAAAGGTATTGCAATATATTTTACACTCTTTATTAAATGAGGAGAACTAGAAGGCAGGGATATATATAGTGCTAACAGCTACCTGTTGTATCACTAACATTCAATTCCTCAGATCTTTCCAATTTATGGTTTACAAATTTTGGCATTGCTACTATTTTCATAAACACGGGAACTAGGTACAGTACACTGTAGTTGCGAGTTGCACTCTGAAATTTGGTTTTTCACTGGCGCCAGTCAATAATATGAGAGGTACTGACTGCGTACTTTTGATTGACAGCAGCAAAAAAACAAATTTCAGCGTGCAGCTTACAGCTACAAAGTTCACCTGTTATGAAAATAGCAGTAATGTTAGGGGCACTGACTGAATAGTTTTGATTGACAGCAGCGAAAAAACAAATTTCAGCGTGCAGCTTACAGCTACAAGGTTCACCTGTTATGACAATAGCAGTAATGTGAGAGAGGGGTATGATTGATGGTAATGGACATGTTTTGATCGACATTCAGTTGACTGTTGACTAATCAAGGATTGACAATCCATTGGTCATTGGCTGTCCATCAATACTCAGTTGGCTGACTGTCAACCAATAATTATTGATCAACAAATGTGGATCAACAAAAGTTGGCTAGTCTTACTAACTGCTCTTGTTTCTAACAGAATTGTTGTCACCAAATGTGAAGAACAAATATTCCATTGCTCAGAAGAGCTACAAGCTTATAGCAGGTAAGTTATGCCTTTGCCATTCCCTTTTATTTTGTTCTTTTCCTTCCAATTTTGTATGTGTGTGTGTGTGTTTGTATCCAGCCAAAGACTTCAATGGTGAATCCATGAATCTGATAAAAAGATGGAGGGGGGGGACCTTGAAACAACCCTGAAAGTGTAGACATTGCAGTGGCGGATCCAGGACTTTAAGAGGGGGGTTCATTTTTGCAAATCTTGGCACAACAATAACGTTCTCTTGCATCATCATTTTTCCCATGAGGCACATCACTGGCCTAGTGGCGCTCCTGATAAGGATAACCTATCCACCAGTCCCATTTCATATTAAATCTCATGAGTTAGTACCATACTTTATTTATTTATTTTAAAAAATCTAAAAAATCCAAGGTACCAGCCGGTGGGGGGGGGGGGGGGTTCATTTGCACCCAATGAACCCCCCCTAAATCCGCCACAGCATTGCTATGTCATAAGTCAAAATTGAATTAAGCATGTTGGATTTTTGCTAAGGAGGGAAACTGGATAATCCAAGTAGAATCCTCACCAAACGTGTGAACACATTGCTTTTCAGTTGTCTATCATCATGGTAAGACAGCATGTGGAGGGCACTACACCACAGACATGTGCCACCCTATCCATGGATGGGTACGTGCCGATGACACTAAACTCAAAAGTGTTCCTGTCAACCATGTACTCAAGCCAATACAAGGCAAGGATCCGTATCTGTTGTACTACTGTAGGACAGATCAGATGGCCTAAAGATGTTGCATGCCAATGACAGTCTATCAATGGACTGCTACTGTTTTTACTATTTGGTGTGCATTATAGAAAGAATATGTATTAACAGGTAATGTCATGAATCCTCGTCCATGCAGATGGCTAATAGATCCAAAGATTAAGCCTTCATAAGTATCCTCTTGGCCTGGTGGCAGCATGCTTGCAAGATTGCAACATAAAGACATAAATATAGCAACAACATCATGGCATCGTTATGGTGTCTTATTACAATATGTTGTTATATAATGCTGCAAGCCAAAAATTGTTTTGGGATAACCTGTACAGCCACATACACATAGCCAAAAACCCTTCAAAATTCAATACACTAAAGATATAATTTTTTGTGAAATATATTTTCTATTTTTCATTCCCATATCCCTGATTCGGACCTTGTGGCTTAAATCAAAATTGGATTGAGTGTGCAATCCTAAATAACAGTATCTGTTTCCCAAAAGGTGGAAATATATTTACTATATACTGCTGTATTTGCCATCCAGCATGGCATAAGAAGTATTTCACATGGCCTGTTGATGCATGTTGCTATTAGAGTGAAAGTTGAAACTAGTTCTCATTTCAAACTTACCACACTGACCTGAGCTAGTTAATCAAAACATAGAATATCATGAGCAAGTGGCGTCAAGGGACCTAATTTATATGACAATGGACATGCCCCCTCAGTAGTGCAGGTCTGTGTGTGAGACTCAAACAGAAAGGATATATATCAAAACCTATGAAGACTATCTTAGTTTAATAGTTAGTTTTTGGACACATTCTATTGGTTATTTACTTCATAGTTGATACCAGCAGCAAACAATACGAATTTGACTATTACAAGATGTCACAGTCATTTTTGAATCTCACCAATCCCGCAAGGGAGAAGATAGCCCCCCCACCCCCTCCCCACAAGGAAATGTTACTGAATGAATGAATAGTGTATTTATACCTGGAACTATCTGGAAAACTGGAAAAGGGGATGTATGCAAAGGCTTTTGCAAGGTTTTCCTTTGTATGACATAGGGATTGGAAGGTGGAAATGAGTGGGGGGAGGGGGAGGGGAAGATTAAGTATGAAATTTATCTAAGATTTTCCGATCCCCTAGGATATCATAATGACCAATCACAAGCCTGGTAACGTAGGCTAACATTCAAGTTGTTTGCTGCTGGAGAGGTACATGAGCATTGAATTGTATCCTGGCAATTTGTGTTATTTAGTACAAATAACTTGTCAAAATTCCTGTGGTTTTATCACAGGCAACCCATACACAGAAATGTATGAGTAAGAAAGTGTAAAGGACGATTTACACGGTACGATTTTTCTTCGCGCGCAACATGCCGACGACACGAATTACTTCGTGTAAAGCGACCGTAAAATCTGCTTCCGACTGTGAATGGCAGACAGCTAAAACGTGGCGTAAGCATGTTGCGCGCGACAGTTGTGAGGAAAAATCGTATGTGTAAATCGGTTATAAAGATATTAGAAATGGTAAAAACTCGAAAGGATGCTACAAAGTAAAAGTCAAGAGTATGGTTCTCAAAGTGGGGATGATCCACTTTGAAATCTTACTTTAGAGCAGGGAGCACCTCCCTGTTTAGAACATCCATTCTCATCCGTGCCTATTAGAAATGCGGGTTCGAGCGTTATGCTGGTGTAGGACTGTTATAAACAAAATTGGTGTAAACGTGTAAAGTAATTTAAAAAGAGTGCAACTTGGTAAATCTTAGTAAAGATAGAAGACTGAAAACACCGGTGGCCCACCGGTTGATAAACGTTTCAACTCACCCATGAAAAAAAATCTGTTGGGCTACCTGTGCTGGAATGAGTTATTTCATTACCGTTCGCAGACTGAATGTTTATGAAAGAAGTAGCTTAATTGTTATTCGTGAGTGTCGCATACGATTATATGCAAGTCGTTATCAGGAACGAACAAACGTTCCGGTGGAAAGTGTTTGAGTCCTCGGCACATAAATTACCACCAGCATCAGACCATTTCATCTACACTGTCTATTCTACGATGTAGAGTACGAGCTATGTTGTTTAAAAAAAATAGAACAACAATGGAACGCGTGCTTTGATAAACTTTTTCTACCAAAACGAACAGAAACGACAAAAATAAACGTTGAAAATCCATGTTGTCTTTGTATTTGTATAGGAAATATCTATTAATTCCAAATTGTACGAGAAGATCGTGCGATTTTTTGTTTATAGTTCACTCAACAAAATTTCAGTAAAAAATGCGAAGCGACGCCGTTCATCTTTGTCTATGACTTTCAGTCCATCGCGCAACTGAAATGCATGAAAAAGATAGAAAATAATTGTTTTGGCCRTGTTGCCATAGCGACTTAATTCGGTACTCCTGCGAAGTACTATTAACGCTATAATTGTTCTCCTCTCGACCAATCAGAGTCGAGTAATTTTGTTGAGTTTACTATAAGTGAAAGTAACTGGTGACGTCATGCACAAACGAAAATAACAATTAAATCTATTGAAACCTAACCAAACCCAAGAAAGAAATAACGGTGCTGTTGTTAAAAAATAACTTGATACACTATCCGCTTTCTGTTTTATATTGCTACAATGCCCCAAAACTGGGAAAATAAAAACCTATTCGGGTCGCAAAGCATAGAAAGAACCGTTGAAATCAGCTAGAAAAAAGATTTGCTTCAAGGAAAATCCTCTTAATGAAACGTATAGGAAAATTGACTGATCTGAGCACACTACAACGAGTGAAATAACATTTCACGTGCGGAAAGCCATTAGAGTGCAAGAACACTGTTGAAGTGCAAGAAACCATTAAAGTGAAAAAAAACCATTAAAGTGCAAGAAAACCATCAAAGTGCAAGAAAACCATCAAAGTGCAAGAACACCATTATAAAGTTCACATGGTGCAAAAAAGCATTAGCGCGCAGAAATAACCCGCAGTTTCTCCATTCAAAAGCCACGATAACGAGCTCGTTTAACGCTATAATCCCTTTTTAAACCATTAATAGATTTGGGGCGGTTATCTTTCAGTTCGAAACGTCTGGATGATTCCAGTAACCTGTACAAGTACGTACGTACAAGCCATTATTTTATTCCTTGGCGCGCCACAATGACAAATGAATGACCCATTTAGCTTTTGTCACCTTTATTCATTAAAATTTGATGGCCTTTCTTTTCAAAGGTGATTTAAAGTGATCTTCATTGTCTTCCATTTTCGAATAAGAAAAGACAACAAATGACACTATGAAAGAAAATTTTCGCGGGAATTCTTAGTTGTCAAGACAACCTTTTTTCGATCGACCAAGCTGGTGGATACTAGCAGAAACTGGCAGGTCCAATACAGCCCATTTTCCAAGATCAACAACTGATACAGACTCGAATGTCTTTGTCCTTACATAGGGATTAGAAGCAGAATCGAATTTTTTACGGTATTTAACCAGTATATCCAGTGTTCCGTTCAACAGGTTTTTTGCGTTGACAGCTTCCGTTCTGGTTTTGTGGCAAATCCACCAGCAAAACAGACAGTTAACAGCATTTTATAGAATCAAACATTTGCTTTTGACACGCGCAGTTTATTTTCTGTCATATATCTCATGTCAGAACAATAATGACTTTCAATATTTACTTCAAATGATCAAAATGAAGCCATCAATAAATCAAAAGGCTTAAAATGCTTTGAATGAAACTTTTGAAAGCTACGATTGGTGTCAGAAGTAAACGGTCCTCACTAATTGCAAATACCCGATTGACCAAAAAGAGTTATTTTTCAACGTATATTTAATTTTTTTATAGCGAGATACGGCAGTCTTCTATCTGATATACTTAAGAAACCCATGCAATTTACAGCTTACTAGTGCTTTAAATAGAACCATAAGTGAAAAGCTTAGACCAACGCAATGAAAATAGACAGCTGCAGCTTTTACTTACGCATCAACGTTTCAAATATATGTATATATATATATATATCAGATATTGATCAAATAGCTTCTCAGCAAGAATTTTCACTAATAAAACTGCTTTTTGGACACTTAATTAAGATTTAAATTTGTAATATTTTCATTTTCTATACAGCTTATTGACCATGACGAAGATATATAGTTAACACACAACCGGATTTTCCCCCGCGATGTTTATTGATTTACTCTTTTTACCTATTATAGCTCATTATTTTATATCTTTTGAAAGTCAAGTATCTATTTTACTATGGTGACGGCTTGATGCTGACGTGAAAATCGCATACATACCCGATAATAATACTTCGAAGTTATCCTCATCGTTTTCATTTAATTCTATAGACTTTAGACTACAGCTAAAGATAGGACACTTTTTGAATTTGAAATTGGTTGCGGTTCAGAATTGGAGGTTGTAGATTGAAGGATCTGTTTATCCCAGAGGTATTTCTGACCTCGTAGCTTTAAAATTGTATCAATGAAGTGTCGGCGAACAGAGATGGGGTCGTATTCATGTCGGCCGTGTGGATTATGGCATTCATCCCGCACACAGCCACAAGGAAAATTATCTCTATCAACTTGGCAATTGATTCCATTCAAAGAGCAACTACATGTCTGAGGATCACAATATTCCTTACAATCACATCCACATATCTGGCGAGAGAATCGAATTTGCATACACTCCATCGCTTCTTGTTTATCAATTTTTTTAACACCAGCATCTTTTAATATAGCTTTCCGAGTTTTTTGCGGGATGGGCATAAATAAGCTCGAGTCTTCATCCTCATCTTCATCCTCGTCGTCTTCCTCGCTGTCACTCGAACAACAGAATTCTAAGCTGTCTTCTTGGTCGCTGAACTTCAAGTGTTCAACATAGGTGTGTTTTCTCTTCATCCCTAGGGTATATCCACCGTTCGAAGGCACGCAACTGCTTCCCTGTGTACGCGGGAAATGAAATACAATTCTTTTGTCAAACCGAACACGCTTCCCTGCTTTAGATGAAGTCGAATCGCCACTATCCGAGCTTTCTGTACTGTCTACGCTGTGAGAATCATCCTCGAATTTCCGCTTCGACATTTTCGACTTTTTTCTCCTTTGCGTCCAGCTTTTCTTGTCTTATAGCGGTATTATTATAATCATTCGCTATAAACAGGTGCAAAGGCAGAGCCGCTTTTTGATTGGCTTAAGAACAGCTTTGTTTTCCAATGCAATGATTGGTTTAAAGACAAAAGCTACATATCTTATTCATTGAAGATTGGCTAATAGATGAAAGGGAATTGATGATCATTGGGCAATTTATCTAGATTATTTGATATAAGCATTAAGAATAAATTGCCACGTTGGAACACGTGGTTTACATACGTAATCGTTTGACTAGACTGACCTGTGTTTTTGATTATTACGCGGTGAATACACCTTGTACAATATTTTAAATATATACCACTAAATCTTCAGTTGTACGAAAAAATCTTCTTATGGCTATAAAACTTAAATTAATAGCCTTAAAAGATATAATAAATAGGAGAAATAAGCTGGAAAAACCAAATTTTCTTTGCGTGTAAACATTTCATTTTATCCGGCTTAGACCTCGTGTTTTACACAATGAACGTGTTTTGAGATGACGTCAAGTTTAAAGAACTTGCCAGAAACACAGGTAACCCAACATTAGAAAATGTTAATTGTTTACTGAAAACTGCTTAGAGTGAATTTTAGTCATATAACCGCAAAGTAACATCAGTATATAATTCTATAAAATATCTTCAGATTCAATTGACAAGGTGAAAATCCTGACACTTCCGAATATGTGTTTTTTGTGTGTAGAATCTCTGACCATTTTTTTAGCCATCAAATAGGTCTTTCCTTCTTTCCTAATGATTATTGCCTATTGTGGTTCGATGACTTTAAGCTGGCTTTTGATACGATCGTCATTGCCCACAATTAATTGACGACATAAGGATGGGGGCATAAATAAAAATAACCACTTCTCATCTTGGAAACTGCGCCGCAGCATCATCATAAGCAGTCGCCGCTCCAACATACGTCGCAAATCTAGCGTATTTCAGCTGTTGCTGAAAAATTATCTAAGTGAGCCACGTTTCCTTTTCTTTCCCCATTCCGTTTTTATAAATTCCTTTTTCCCCTTTCTTTCCCTTTCATCATTCTTCAATCAACTTTCCTCGTGAAATTTGAACAGATTCTACTTTGCCAACGTTTTTTCCCCTGACCAACCGGTACGTTTAATTTCCCACCTAGTCGCACTTATTACAACCATGAAGCTATAAAAAAGCATTTTATTGAGCATTAAGCAAAACGAATTCAATTTATATCTAAAACACCTATCGCAGCACTCAAAAATATGTACTAATTTGTTTATATCAAAATGAAATATTTATAAATATCAAGTTACATTTAAACATAGCTTATTTACAATACAATTCAGTTTCCAATTAATTTGATCTCCTGATTCGATCCATCATTAGAGATTCCACACGATGGACGTGATTGGCTAATTTGGCATTGCAGTCATAGCTAGTCCCATGGCCAATCCGAAAGCAAGACCAAATCCATATCTTACAACTTTCTTGATCATCACCATTGTTCCACTGTACTTGGGTGTGCTACAAGGCGGGTCTTGGATGTCAAGTTTAACTTTCAAGTAATTAACTTGCTCGTTTAACCACTTAACGTCTCTTCTGTTGGAGTCATTCCAGCTTATGAACGTGTTCTTCCATTCGTATTCTCTCTGTTCTCTGCTGATCTTGTTGTCACGTTCTTTGAGAACCTCATCAATGTTGTCCATGGCTCTTTCATAGACATCTTTTGCTTCTTTAATTTGGTTCGTTAGACCGTAAGTTTTTTCTTGAGCAATAACCAAGTCGTTTTCAATCTTACGCAGTTTGGCGTTAAGTTGTTTCTTTGAGTCTTTACGAGCAGATGCCATTTTTTTCAGTTTGAAAAGGGAATGTATACTTCGAGTTTCTTTCTTTCACTTTTTGTAGTCTGAATGAATGAGATCTTTGCGAATGTTCATTGTGACATCAGAGCGCGCACTCGTTTTTGTTGATGAAAGAGCGCGCGCATTTACTATCGATGAGGACATCAATACCGGAGCGCGCGCACTTTCCAGAATGGATAAATACGAATTGCGTGAACTCATTTCAACTGGAACATAATTGCGCGGCGATCGCACTATACCACGTGAGTGTGCGAAAGTGCGCATCCTCATCCAAAACGCGCAAGTTTAAACTATCTTCAAACTAATAATGAATTTATTTGAACACTTTTATTGTCTAAATACATTTGTTTACATATCGAAGTCCTTTTAAATAATTTTATGAGGCAACACTGTCGCATATATTTTTTGTTTGCACATCAGCTCCTCGATAACTTTTTCTATAACTTGCCCTATTTACATTCTTTATAAAATACTTTTTCTTTCGTTTTTTCCCTCTATCGAATATGCGATATACTAGTGTATCTACATGGAATTTTCCATGTTGGGATATTAAATGGTGTGCTACTGACGAGAAGGCACTGCACATCTATTTTACCCCACACCATATACAACGGTGTAGACTATATACAACTGATTGGATGTATTTTCTATGGCGTTGGATAAAAATGATTATGTTGTATCTCTTGCTGAACAGTGAGCTGAAAATTTATATAGGTGAAGTATTAATTTAATATCTCGTGTGACAATAAGAAAAGCAATGGAAGGAATGAAGAAAGTATGAGAAGGATAGGGGGATAATTATAGTGAGGCAGACAGGCCGAACATTCAAGTGAGTTCTGATAACCAGCTAAAGGGTACCCACATAGAATTGAATTTCTTCACTTACCAATAAAAGATGACACGTCATCAGAGCCTTTGTTTTTCCTTAGCTTTCCTGTGATTTCCTTATTTTGGACGATTGGTAAGAAAAGCTGAACAAATTCAGGTGAATACGGCGGGGCAATCATTTCAAGTACCTGAAAAAAGAGAATGTTATTATGTTGATATTAAAAAGTTGACTGAACTGCAATTTCTTGCAAAGTGCACTCTTAATGAAATTAGACATACAGTTAGATCCATAACCTAAAGTTTATTCACAAACGTTGGTATAAAACAGCGAAACAATTTTCTCTACTGGAGGGCAGACCTGTCACTTGTAGATTTGTACAGTAGAATCAAAGAGTGTTTTCCTAATGTATTGAGCAGAAAACATATGGTTTGCCTTACAGCACGTACACGGTAAGACATGCCATAATAGTGGAATGGCTCAACAATTGTCTTTTAGGCATTCATTTAAACACAAAGCGTAGTTACAGTTACAGTAAGATATGGTACACCTACAGTACTACAAATTTGCCGTATCGTTTCCCACTCATACGTAAACCGCTCTAGCATCATAGGTAATCTTTACTCATAGCAGCTATACAGTTTTCTTCTAAAAAAAACCTTGCTAAGGTTTCTAGCTGACTATTTCTAGTCAGAATACATACCTCTGTGACAAAATGCCTAATGAGGGAGTTGTCTACGATTTGTCCTTTCATGCACTTGTGTATGTAGCTTAATACAGAAATGACGTAACCACGGCTAAGCATGTGTACCATTCGATCAAGGACTGTCTTCTTGAACTCAAGCTAAAATATCAATTACAATCAGTTGAGTAAATAATGTGCTTGCCCAAATCTTATAATGCCTAAAATAAGATATTCAATATATTTTTCATAAGCAACACTCCTCATAAGGGGCTTTTGTGTGAAGTTTGCTCCCCACACAATTGTTGATTTTTACAGAGGGAAGAAAATTGGATTCATTAGCTAAAAGAAAACCCCTTGTGGCTAGGGAGAGACCACATCAAGCAAACTGAAGTCACAAGTGAGCACATGCCACCCAATTATGTCAGCAAGCGCATGCAACCCCTGCTATTCATTTAACAAAACCATCTGCCTTACCTCAACTAGAGTATCCAAAGGGGTTGGAGACTCAAATAAACGAATCAATAAATTAAGCACCAAACGATGCTGTGGAGGATGGCAAGTGACGAGCTGCAAAATCGAAATAGCAGATTTAAATAATTACAAAAATTGCATCAGCAACAAATGTGTAGATACCATGGGGTCCAGAGGTTATTAATTTTGTTCTCACTCTGGAGCTTGCTGTTAGGGGCGTAACCAGGATTTTGCCTTGTGGGGTGGGGGAGGGGGACCATTTGCAGAACATTGGTAAGTCAAACTTATCATGTGACTACATAGATGTTTTGATTTCTACACCATGAGGGGTCACTTGCCCCCCCCCCCCCCCCCCCCCCCCCCCCCCCCCCCCCCCCCCACCGGCTATGCCCCTGCATAAGTCACTAGGAGAATCAAACCTCCGAGTCCACTTACCTGAAGTAAGATAGAAACTCTAGAGCCCAGGGTAACCTAGATACAGAGCATTCCATATAAAAAAACAGTCACATACCTCATCAAGCATGGATAGATGAACTGGGGTTGAGTCTGTCATAAGCTTGAAGAATGATGGATCATTAACAGTGCAGTCGACCCACTTTAGTATTCCCATAGCAACTACTGGATATCTGGAAAACATAGCAACTTTATAAAATAAAAATAAAAATGTTTTAACATTACAAATTATTTAATTGTTGAATTGGGTGGAACAGTGACCAACAGGGTGAGAGCTGCTTTATGTATACACCTAATTGAAAAAACATTGTCGGGTTTAAAAAAAGGTTATATCATCAAAGCTAGGACCGAAGGGGAGCACTGGAAGGCAAAATACCACAGCCTAACAACTCTTCAGCGTAAATCTTTGGAGAATGGCTTTGGCATGTTAATCTAGGTCAACCGAATTTGCTCTACTGTGCATTTTTACATGCCTATATGCAAATATAGTACACATTTCGGAGTAACCAAAATCCTTTTCGGTCTTAGCTTCAATGATATGACCTTCTCAAACCCGACAACGTTTTTTCAATTAGGTGTATATGATTTAGCAGTTACTTACCGAATGCACTGGAAGAGAGTGCCCACTTCAGAGGATAAGTGAGACGAACCACTGCTTTCTTGCATACACATGTTATGCACTTTATCTATTGCCTGTGATGTTGCCTTTAGCTCATCTATGTTCAGTGACACTCTTTCATTCTTTAGAAGATAAAAAAATCGTGATTTTTTAATTTTCTATTAGAATGAATGCAATAATGGTTGCCATTATTTAAAAATAAGTATAACTATCACACTATTGCACTTTTTCATTTTAAAATAAATTTATGTTGAGCTACAAATATTTCTCATGGTGTAGTTTTTCATGATGGACATAAATTTATATCAATCAATAAAATTCAAAAGCATCTCAAACATCTATATATTTGAAACAGCCATGATATCATTGAGTTCATGAAACTGTACATCCCTAGTTACTTTTACTTTGAAATCCAACCAAATTGTCCAAAAATCCATTTTCATAATAAATAAGAGATAGTCAAAAGAGCAATTATAACTTTTAACTTGTTTATGGATTTTTATTGGGAAGTCTTATGCATTCATTCATTCAAACAATTCAGTCACTAAAAAGTGGAATGAATTCTATACACCCCAGTTTGATAGTCTTACCTCCTGCCATGTTTCATGAACACATACAGCATAGGCAAGTAAATAAATGTATTTAAACTTGTGCTCTCTGTTGATTTGCTGGTTTGGTTTAAAGAGTGCATCAATTAGAAGATCTGGAATAAATAAAATGAGAAGGTCAAGAGGGGAAAGAAAATAATACAAAATACAGTAAACAGCTTAAATAAAAAAATGAAGAAATTCTCACCTAGAAATTGTGGGATTCTTAAGAGTTCACAAGGAGGGGGTTGCTCATTGTTGTAAAGCTTGTATAACTGTAAATGTTAGGGTGGAAAATATAAAATGGCAAGTTAGCAACAGGAAGACAGTCAAGGACTGCATTTTATAAGACATTGGTCCAGCTATAGTTGGAAAATATATTGAGGACTGAACTTGGTAGAAGTCACAAAGCCACCAATAATTATTATAAACCCAAGAAGAGATAACTAGCTAAAAACTAGTGTGAGCTACATCAGTGTTCCTAATGAAACAGTAATGATAATGATAGTAATGATACCTTTTTATCATTACAATATAAACCCACATAATTGGTGACTCCAAATTGCAATAAGTTTTGTATCACAATTCTCCTATGGTGTGGTAAATCTGAGCTGACAATACTCATTAATGATTCTCTCTCAAACAAACTTATAGGAGAATAAAATTGAGATACTAGAATTATTACGACATAGAGAAAAAATGATGAAAATATAAATGTGATCCTTATCAGTATTCATAAGAATAATCACGTTGAATGTCCTCCTATATGTGGACAACTTACCACCGTGATGTCGCCAGGATTAAGAGTATTCTTCCCCAACATTGATGAAAGAGCTGAACACACTCTTGGGAATGAAGGAGCTCCATTGAGACATAATGTAATCTGTGTAACATCTCGACCACTATATGATACAACAGAAAAATAAAGAATTATTAATCTCTCTCCATTCAAATAGTCAATTAACCATAAGGCTGTAACAAAATACCTTGAAATTGAAGTCAAAAATCTTGTTTATAAATCTCTTTGTACTAAAAATACTTTTAAATGTTCCTGGCTCTTTAATTTCAAAATTCTTACCTTTCAATTGCCTTCTTTCTTACTTCTTGGCAAATTCTTTTCACCATTATCCCTCCACGCTCTTCCTGTGCTACAGCATTCAACAGACATTGTGCATACAAGTATGTGTGCTGACCATGGTTTACCATTTTCTGGTTTAAGGATAGAATGCAACCGTTAGTTATCTTCATTGGAAATAACTCCAAAAAAATCAACTTAAATTCCAATTGGAATTAATTGGTTGAAAATTAAGCTACTCCTGTTAAAAAATCTCATATTTATTTACATGCATTTTCTTTAGTAGTATTTAGGTATAATCATATAACAAGAGCAAAGCCTTACTGCAAATTCAGGCATATTTGTTTCCATAGCCATTTCTCCTTCCTCAATAAATCCATTAACTGATGTCTTTAGAACCCTTGAGAATACTTCTATTTGATGGCAAGCTGTAGAAACACTGGTGATTTCTCCTTGATATCCAGCATCAGATATGAGCTGAGAAAAAATCATTGCAAGACTAAGCACAACAAATTTTCATATTTGTTATTTGCTAGTTAGTATTGCACACATTTAGACAAGAAAAATAGAATAAAGGAGGATTATGAAACAGTTGAATGAGATTATTATCATGCTAGAGAAATCATGCTAGATAAATCATTCTTGAGAAATCTCATTGATGGCCTTTGCACCAATCCACAGGAACATTATTATGTAGTCCAAATTGGAATTCAAAATGGGCTAGTTGTACAAGTAAATGGGCCTATTCATTATCTGTATGAAACTGTTATAAAATAATGTAATTGGTAAATAGACATTGATCAACAGAGGCAATTTAACAGATGGAGAATGATTTCAAAGACAAGATTGACCTAATTTAAAATGGTTACAGCATACTATGAACAAGACACAGGTAGTCCATCTCACTAAATCCATCCCAAATACTCACCTTGATAGTAAAGTTAAGCATAAGACAGTCAGGATATTGTTCAGCCAATTTATAAAACATTGATCTCCATGTGGGATGAACAATCATACTTTCTAGCCATGGTGGGGTCTGGAGGGATTCAAAATATGACGCACATAGTTAATACAAACCTGTCCTAATTCTTGTAAACATTACTAAGCATATGCAATCTTTTCTTAGCCACAAATCATTTAAAGGTTGCTGAAAACATGAAGAAAGAAATGCAGACTAAAAGTTTGATGTTTGTCTGCAAAGTCGTAGACATTGGAGGCATGTTTTTTCTGGCATGAAAACCCAGATTGATGACATGAGTAGTAACATTTTTAATTTTCCAGTAAAGATATAAAAAACCTTTTAAACAATAATCTGGCAAACATATACATATTACCTCTCCTGCCTCAGTAAAAATAGAATCTGCTCTTTTTGGATCAAAATGCTTGATAATTAGCATCTTAAGGTGATCTTCTACCATTTGCTCCACCTCATGCACATCAGCACCTATCAAAATTGGAATATATTTATTATCATTCATAATAACTGTTCTAAATTTTGCGTTCTTATTGGTGGGGAGTGTGTGCTTAATGAGAGCACACAGCATGCATGTGCAATTTTAATTTTTGTCATTCCTGTAATTTGTATCCATAAAAGAAAAAAAATTGATTGCTGTGCTGTGTGGAGGTATAAAGCACTTGGGGATTGATAGAACACTAGAGAAGCATTGAGAAGCTCTCCCCTACTCATCGTGCTTCTCCTAAGTCTCACTTCTCTCATGTGTTCCCTGTGTTCTTTATAACTGCACACAGCATGCATGCACATTTTCTATTTCTTCAGTACATATCAACAAAAGTGACCTTTTGCAAATTAACGTAATAAAAAACAGTAGCAGTCTTCTTTTGCATGTAATGTCATCATAGCCATGATAATGGTGGTAAACTATTACATATCTCAAACATATCTCATCAATACACCGAAACATAGCCACCATAAGTTTGTCATTTGACTGTTTTGAGACATTGTATATACTAGATTTTACCTGTAAGAATTAACCAGTTGGCTAAAAGATTTGCACTCTGTGCAATCCCTCTGTAATTTTCTGATAAAAGCTTGATAAGCTCTTCATGAGATCCAGCATTTAATAGGTACCTAACAAATACAACAGTACTCGGTTGGTACAGTAGATAAAACTCAGTAGAATCTGAGACATACAAATTGTAGTTAGAGATTGTACCTTCTGATGTGGGAAAACACATCAGGCTCCATGACAAAATCCTTGGTGGCAAATATATGCTCCAAGTCCTGAAACGATGTATCATGGTCTCGCCTTTCGTCTGTTGGACTAAGAGGCTAAGAATGAGGAAATAAAAACATCGTTACTTAAAGATTTAATAAGATCAATGGTCATGCATCTTTTTCAAAGTCAACTATCTAATTCATAAAACAAATTAGAAATGACCGTATTTGACTCACTGCAGCCTCTTCCCAGCCATTTTCTGCACCATAATCATCCATGTTATTAAATCTACGACCAGCTTATAATAATGTCCTCGATCACAGTACAGATTTTATTTTTTCTAGTTCAAAACATTTTCTTTTCATCTTTTCGAATCAGCTTTTTTGCTACTAGCGCCCGCGATACTATGTGTTCAGCGTAATGAGTATGGAATTGTGGGAAATATTACCCAGCTTTCACTGCGGGTGCAGCACAGTTTTGTGACGTCATCTCTTGGTATTGCTAAATGACGTAAAATACTAGAGGAGGTGTTGACCAATCAGAGAGGGTTTTAAAATGACGTAGGAGGAAGGCGCGAAGTATTGCATAAGATGGAGTGGACTTTGATCCCACCATTACGTCGCACACATGAGCTACACACTCTAAACTAACGTGCAATCTGCTAAAGGTTTATCTAAGATTCAGGAGAAAAGGGTTTTTCAGGGCTGTGGAATATCAGAATGAAGCTCTGGTCATCACAACATGTTTTCCAGTGAGTAAAAAATGATTTTTTTTCGCAAATAATTGCGATCTGTCATAGACAGGGCTTACGCATGGCTGAATACATCGATCTGTTGCGAACAAACCAGACTTTTTATTCCTTTATCTCAATTCACACTTTATCATCATTGTTTTCTTATTTCCTAATTTTACACTTAACAATTTCTAATTCAGAATGGCTATTTTTAATCGTGGGCTTGTGATAAATACGCACAATTATCAAGCGTATTGAATATGGCCCTTGTCCATTTCACGTCCACCTTTATGGTTTCAACATGTAATCCTGACTTCTTTAGTTACGTAACAACGAGATGATCTTCTTTTTTGAGTAAAAGTTATATAGTTTAATTGCTATCTGGGAAATAATACACTTCGTTCGTCTGCTTTTACATCCGTTGCAGGGCATTATACTTTACTTTTGTCCTTGGGTCAAACCTCCTTCGTTACGTATCACATCTAAACTTCTGAAACCATCGAGTCTAAGAGTTATTTCTTATATTCTTGATAGAATGTCACAAATTATATTTTTTGATATTTTAAAAGTGAATAGTACACTTTCTATTGACTTCCCCATCACTTCAACTAATAATTATTATTGACTCATATTAGAGAAGGTTTGTTGAAAATACTGATAGAGAATTACTAATTTTATTTATACAGACATTGTTGGGAAAAGGTTACCCAAGCAGCATGGCGGAAGTACCCAAACGAACTTAACCCAGGTGTCAAAACTATAGACATACTCGACAGATATGTTGACAGCGAAGGAAAACTACATACTAAGCGTTTAATAGGCACAGATGGTTTTTTACCTGGCTGGGTAAATAGAATGTTTGGTTTAGATGACTTGGCTTATGCAGTAGAGGAATCTGTGGTGGATCCCAATAACAAGACCATGTCATTACACAGTAAAAATTGGTCGTTGTCAAATTGGTGTACAGTAGAGGAAACATTAGTGTATTCTCAACATCCTGAAAAAACAGATGTGTAAGTATACTTTAGTCATTCTTTGACTCCATACAAAGTGGCAAAGCAAGAATCCCCATCATACTTCACACTGAATTTTTTTACAAAAATCTCGCTTCACAGACCCATCATGTACAACACATAATGTCACAATGTGCAATCACACATCCTACAGCTTATTTGAGAATGTAATCACAAATACTGCAGCTAATTTTTTGGCTGCTACTATGCATCATTTAGAAACTCTTTGCCACTTAATTCATGCTGCAATGAAAATTGATAGCAAAAAAGGGGTTTCATGTCAGTTTTAATGTCATGCATGAAAAAAAAACCCTACTTTTTTGATGGACTAATCAGTGGAGATAAAAATTGTAAAAAAACTTGGCAGTGTTTAGTGTAATTAACTTTAAAAAGTGTCAGGTTTCCGCAGATAACATGGGCCCTCCTCTTCATAGTTTACAATATCATGTTCAACCACATCCAATAATTATTGCTCTATTATACATTTTATTAATTAAGAAAGCTACCAAGCTAAAGACAACATGATGAATAAGCAAACAATATGAAAGCCATCTTGATTCAAGTGGCAAAGCTACCACATGTAGTGACATTGAGTGAACTTGACAGGATAAATCTTTTATCTGCAATTTTTTTTGTGGATAATTGATTTTTCTGGGAGTTCGGCGCTAATGAAAATTGTTTGAAGTTTTCAGTCAATCAGAATTGAAATAGTGAGTAAAATGTATAATAACAATACTTATATATAAATTATTATGAATTCATATGTATTGAATTGGAGCTTCTTCTATTGCAGAACGAATCTCGATCAAGAAGCTGTAATCAAAGTCTTCGGAATCAGTTTTGGAGATCACTTTGAGAGCTTGATCAAGAATGCTATGGCTAATAATGCTGGAAAGGTAAAAAATACAGACAAATCATTCATTTATTATAGGCATTATCCATCAAATATGCATTTGAAAATGCTGTATGTCATTGTCCAGTCAAAGAAAGTTGAAGTTAATCCTGCAGCAGTGATGGAATACATTTAGGGTTTCCAAATGTTCTTTGCCTGATGTTGAAATTGTTTTTTGATTGTTTAATCTAGGGAAGACAAGCAATGGAGAATGTTATTGCTATAATTAACAAAGAGGTTCAAGATATTGCAACAAACTTGGAACAAGCTACAGTACGGATCAACTCAGAGTTAGAGCAAGCAAAACAAGGACTTGAACAAGCAGCTAGATTACCTCAGGCTATGTGTGAAGGGAAATCATGATAGTTGTGGTACAGCAAAGCAATAATCTGGTAATAATATAAGGGTGGTTAATAATGGTAATACCATCAATGCATTGATGGAAACATTGCATTGGAGTGGCTGATACTGGTCAAGGAAATGGATCAAGGAAGATGAAAGAAAAAACAAGGAAAATGTGAAGGTCAAGGAATGTAGAAGATAGAAATGTGAAGATATGGGTGTGATGGAATCTTGCACAAGATGAATTTGGTTGGAAAATCTTGATTTCAACATACCCAAGATTTCCCATAAGATGTCAAATTGAACGTCAGTTAAATTGGTTTAGTAAGAACCTTTCATTATCAGTTCATTGACGAGGTTGAAGTTTGAAAGAAGGATATTAAACAAATAAATTTAAAACTTAGTCAGCTTGTATGAAATTAAAATACAATTTGTTTTTGGTAGTTTGAAACCATTTCAACAATTCCCTTAGTGTTCTTACATTACTATAATACACTTAACAAAATTACTCAATTCTGATTGGAGAAGAGGAGTACAATTAAATCCCAAATTGTTCTTT
Organism: Actinia tenebrosa; assembly: GCF_009602425.1. Next base: position 42,003 of record NW_022261702.1, on the reverse strand, counting down.
TTAGAGTCCCAATTAAGTTGCTAGATTTTGTTGAGTGTATCATAAACAAAAAATGGCACAATTTTCTCATACGAAATTTATAGATGCTCATGATGTTTTGAAAGTTCTCAATTGGACGTTCAATTTTGAAAACTTTCAAAACATCACTTGTACCTATAAATTCCAAATTGTACTCAAAATTGTGCGATTTTTCTATACAAATTTGACCATTGAATTAAGCATGAATAAGGAGATTCTTTTGTGAGTTAAAAAGTTAAGAGGTTTCAAAGCTGCCATGTTGGCCAGGAGCAATGTATGTTAATTTTTTTCCATGAAAAGAGGCTACAATTAGAAAATTCTACTTGTCTCACAAGTGGCTGTCATGAAACCCTTTACACTAAATCTGTGGTGCAAGACCTTGTGGTACATTCTGGCAATGATTTTGAATTTTGTGACAAATATCTGGTATATTTTGATAAATGAGAATCTGAATCTACTGCCTTGTGCCCCACATAGTATTGCATTTTGGGCAGTTAACCCACCAGAGAAGAGTGGAAGAAATCATACAAAATCTGAAAATAGATTGAGTGACTTGGTTGCTGTTGTTTTGATGATTATGATAATTTAACACCACTAAACATACATTTTGAAACCCTATTACCAGTTTTTACATAAAATGGTTTTAAATAGTCAAAATTAATTTAAGCTAAAATCGATCATATAGGCAGACCATGCACCATAAACATAATTATAAAATTGTTAAGTAATGTGTTTGAATTGAAACACACACCAAACGGTTTGTATGAATTTGCATTATTGTCACAGCATTTTTAAATTAGGTATTTAAAATACTATTTATTGTTGTGAACACTGTTTTTATATTGAATAAAACAATTGGAAATTTCATGGGGAGTGCATTAATTTGATAGTCATGGGTGAAGAGAACATGCATAGTGGACATGCGAAACAAAATAAAACAAAATCACAATTTTGACCAATGTATCTCAAGACTTACTTCACTCATGTTGCAAAAGGCTTCCTAAATGTTCAATGGCAACCACAACACAATGCTTGGGACCTGAATGCATGTGAGCAGCAACAGCAACAATAATACTTATACAGGGTTCGTGCTAGGTTCCCAAGAAATTATCGAAATTATCATCGAGATGTGTGAATTTGTCATGTGATATTCACGGCACATTGAGTCACTAAGTTCTGGAAAGCAAAAGATTATAAAAAAAGATGCTTCTCCCAAGACGTAGTGAAAATCTCTAATTTTAACCAAAGACAACGACTCACGGTTTACATATCTTGAAGTTTTACTGACATTTTTTCATGGACAATTTTTTTCAAGGAGTATTCAAGGACATTTCTACTTTTTTTCAATTTTCAAGGAGTTTCAAGTGCCCTTGAAAATGCATTTTAAAATCCAGCACTTTTTAAGGAGTCCAAGGACCTGCACGAACCTTGCTTATATTTAGCACCTAATTTTGCAAAATTAAATCGGGAAGGCATAAATATAATATGACTAATTAAAAGGTGGTAATTAGTTAGTACCTTAATGTATCTATTTTTCAGGACCCTGACTGATAATGCCTAGTACAATTGATCCCATTAGTTGTGTAAAGAGTTCCACTTCTTCCTGCAGTCTTTTCAAGAGGGAGATATAGCGAGTGAGAGCAATTTGGAAGTAGCAAAATGAGCAACAAACTAAGTTTAGTTGTGTAGTTGCCTTTTTGATTCACCTTTGTTCAGCGCCTCTCCTCTTATGAAGAAATAGAAAACATGTGCACATGTTGTGTGCAGTAATAAAGCACACGGTAGTCATCAGAGCTCCGTAGTCATGGGTAGATTTCAGGAGGGGGGCAATGGCATGGGGCCATGGTCCCCTCATGGTATGCGATTCTTTTTGTTTAATTTACCTTTTTGTTTAAAATATGCCCAGAATGCAGGAAATGGCATTTCTAGGAACCATATTTTAACAATATTAAAGAGGGAAGGCCTCTTGGTTTCAATTTGCATAGTCAGAGGTGACTGATTTGTATAACTCCTAAATTTTTCAATCCCTTATTCTCAGATTTCCGAATCTGCCCGTGGTAGCAGCTAGTGGTGTTTCTCAACACTAGTCTTCTCCAGTGTTGTGCCAGTCCCAAGTGCTTTATAATTGCATGGCTTTATAACAACACAGTAAGCAAGTGTTATTCTATGGAATACAAATCATTGGATAGGAATAAAAAGTGATTGGCAAGTGCACCAAAAAATAAAGAAAAACAGAGCAAAGAAGTACTGAGTTGCTTTTTAAATATTTATTTTTAGTAGAGAATGTCTATTTACAATTATGTTAAATATGTACATAAGGAATTATTATTTCCTTTCATTTCATGTGCCTTGGCTGTCTTTTGCACGTTGGTATTTATCCATTTCTTTTGGAAAGGATTTTGTCAGTTCAGATGTCAACAGAGACTTGAAATTCTGAAATAAAAAATTTTTACATTTTATCAAGCATCAAATATAATTATGTAAGTGGTGGGCAACTATTAATTTTTTACTCTCTTTGCCATTTACAGTCAAACTACCTCAAGCATCAAACATGTACATGTACAGCTCATCAATGGATTCACTATTCAAATATTGATTTGATTCTTCGATTCAAAGATTCATTATCCATATGAAGTTTTGAGTATTCAAAAGTAACACAAATGAATAGAATAAATAAAGGTAATATGTACATGAGTAAAACCACATTTTCAATATTTTGAAAAGTTAAATAATGAATTTAATAATGAATTTTCAAATCGAAGAATCAAATCAATATTCGAAGAATGAATTCATTAATGAGCTCTACTTGTTCATGCTTGAGGTAGTTTGATTGTAATGTCTCAAAATGAGTCTGGTAGTCATTTCATGTGGTTATCACATGCAGCAGTGGTCTAACCAATATTAACATATAAAGCGAAGTCAGTATACCACACAGACTTTTTGCCCAACTAACTGAGCCAGCTTGGTCACAGTGAGACTTTCATCTCATCCTTGAGGTCAAACTGTCATTATGTGTTAATTAAAAAGTAGCAGTACAATGTATGTGCAAAATCCCTTTTTATATATGGGTAAAAATATCTGATGACATTTCCAGAAAATTAACCAGGTGAAATACAATATGTAAAATCAAATTTTATTTACCTTGAGAGAGTCTATTTTTCCCTTTACTTGTTCGTTTTTCACTAGTGCTTTTTCTAGACAGTCCTTTGTGTACAACTGTGGATTGCGACCTTGATCAATGTACCTATGTAGATGAGTATTTGTAAGTTTTAAAAATAATTAGAGCCAACAAAGACTAAACATCAATGTTGGCACTTCTATCTTTATGGATTTCAGGGACCAATATTCCTTCAGCATACATGTAGATGGGATTTTAATTCATTGCATATAACCTCTCAACAATTTACTATACTTTTGAAGGTTAAGTTAATTACCTATTAAGAAAGCAGGGATCAAACTGCTTAGCCCTACAATTCTCAAGTACAACTCACTAGCCTATATCTCACTGGGCCTCCAGTGGCAGTTCCTGGGGTGGTTCCATGGGCTCTTTACGCTCAGTAGAATGACATTGGAACCCCCCTTTGTGAAGCCAATTGCACCAGCTTTTTCATTGTGGCTGCCCTTTTGGAATCCCCCTTTTAAAATTATGGATATGCTACTGGCATCTTATGTGAAGTACACAATACTCCATTTTGCAATTCCTTTCAGTGACCACGCATAATAGTTCCAAGTTGAGGTTGGAGTTTCACCAAGGACTATCTTAATTTTATCATGCGCAGCAACTCCATCCTTGGCTTGGAACTGTTATTCATGGTAATTGAACGAAACTGTAAAATGAAGTATTGAATTAAAATTTGAAACTTATTTTTTAGGGGGGAGGGGAGGGGATGATAATTAATGGTTGCTATGATGAAATAGATTTTCACTTCTCCAGATCTAGATTTAGCAACAAAACAACATTATGAATCTTGAGTTGATGACAAAAATTATTCAACGGTGAATAACATCCATGCTACTGAATTACAATACTTACTCAAAAACTTCCAGAGGCACTTCGACATCTTTAACTAGGGCTTTACATTTTTCTATTTCCCTCATATTGTCGACCATCATGTTACTGAAAAAGATCAGTAAGAAGAGCTAAAGGTGGTTATGTTCCCCTTTAACACTTTAATTTTAAAGAATATGAAGATTTAGATATGTATAAACAATATCCTATGATAATGATTGAATAATATCTTAACACAGCGACGAACAAATAAACAAAATATGTCGACATATTTGCTAACAATCAACTATCTTTTGTTTTTGAATTTTTGAAAAATTGAAAAAAACAGTCAAACTCACATCTTTTGATTCAGTACCCCTTGACTTCCTGGTTGAAAATCACTGACGATGATGCCAATCTGTCGCGTTGATTCGACGAATTGCTCTATAGTTTGTTCAAGAAGATCAAAAGGTTCAGCTGGCTTGTCGTCCGCCATTTTGTACTAAAGCAACAAATCTTCTGGGGGTATAGGAAAGTTCCTTTTGTCATCCACAGGAATCCCAAGGTTTCGAGTCTTGTGGTGATATTCTGTACCAGACGAAAATGGCGTCGCCTGTCTTTCTTGGTTTTGACTTAAGCACGCAACAACTAAAGGCTTTAGCCATCGATAACGACCTGAATATAATACACGAGACGTCTGTGCACTTCGATAATGATTTCCCAGAGTATAAGACGCAAGGAGGAGTGCACAAACATGAAGATAACTTGACAGTGACTGCTCCTTGTTTGCTGTGGGTCCAAGCTTGGGACCTGTTGTTTGATAGAATGAAGTGTAAAGGGTTCGATTTTAAGTCTGTCGTATGTATGTCAGGCACAGGACAACAGCATGGGAGTGTTTATTGGAAGAAAGGAGCTAAGGAAGTGTTGAAGTTTCTCAAAAGTGGAGACTCTTTTTATGACCAATTGAAGGTAAGAAATTTGATCAATAAATGATTGATGATGATTGAATTACTTATTCTCCATTTGGTTTTATCGATAAAGGTTTTAGACTCCAGTTGAACTGAATTATTATATATATTAGGGACTAAGTATTGGGTCATCCTTTGATGGTGGGAGGATCGATCGAAGCCTAGGAATATTTTATCTCATAATCAGGGTTGGGGGCCCAGGGGAAGGATAGGGGAGGGGTAAACCACTACCCCCCAAAACAGTACACAATAGTCCATACTGGTTCGTAGAATATATTTTTTTGTTTATTTTAGATGTTTATGTAATTGTTAAATTACATGTAGAGGATTTTATTGTTTTTAAAGGATTGTTTTGCAGTCCTAGACTCTCCTATCTGGATGGACTCTAGTACCAGTACTCAGTGTCACTCACTCGAAAAAGCTGTCGGGGGTCCCAAGAGACTTGCTGAGATAACTGGCTCTAGGGCATATGAGCGTTTCACTGGCAACCAGGTGGCAAAGATTTTCCAAACTCAGCCTAAGGTTTACGACCAGTGTGAAAGGATATCTTTGGTTAGCAGTTTTGCTCCCAGCCTTCTGATTGGTGAATATGCACCTATCGATTACAGTGATGGGTCGGGAATGAACCTTATGAATATTGAAACTAAAGACTGGGAGGATAAATGTTTAGAGGTAAGGTAATGGAATGTTGTAAGATTTTTCTGCCTGAGCATTGATCATAAAATATCCACATCTATCCTGGAAAAAGAGTTTTGCTGTTATCGCCACTAGTTAATGTTTCCATTTTCTGTGGATACCTCACTAATTAATACCATTTGCACCAGGAGGTGGTTGTATGAAGCCCAAATAAGTTATCCACTGGATAATCACAATTCACCAGATAAAAGCACTATCCAGGGAATAGTTATCCATAGCTTTATCTAGTGGATAAAGGTCTCCTATTAGAGCTATATACTACAAAATCACACCATTTGCATTATTTTATCTGCTTGATACTGTCTATTCAGGCTTTATATATGACCAACTCCAGACATCATTCCAACATCATATATGTCATGTTAGGAAATAACATTATAGAAAGACTAAAAACTATAGTAATTGTTTCTGATTAAATTTATAATTATTATCTTTTCAAGGCCTGTGCCCCACATCTAAGACAAAAACTTGGCCCTCTTACTTCTTCCTGTTCACAAGTAGGAAATGTCTCCAAATACCTTGTGGATCGTTTTGGATTTTCTCCTGATTGTAAAGTTGTTGCTTTCACTGGTGATAACCCAGCATCCCTTGCAGGCATGAGGCTTGGTGAAGGAGACATTGCTGTTAGTCTGGGCACCAGTGATACTCTGATGTTGTGGCTGAAGACTCCTCGACCTGCTCTAGAAGGGCATATATTTGTCAACCCAGTTGATAGTAAGTGCCATGTTTTTTTCAAGGCTTGAACATTTATAAGTCATTACATGCTACATGTAAACATCACACACTGACACATAAGACATAAACATAATTATGTCTTAAGATATATCTCTTGAACGAATATTGTATTGTGCAAGATTGCATATTTTATCATGAAACCAAGCAATCATCAGTTGAGAAAACACAGCACGGTCTAAATCAATCTGAATTCTTAGTGTCATCATGCAAGGTTGTGGGACAGCACTAAGAGGGAGACTGCAGGGGAGACTAAGATTTGATGTGCAATCATGCATTATATAATAAATTGCAAATCTAATGCTTTCCTCATAGCAAATGCATACATGGCTCTACTTTGCTTCAAGAATGGCTCACTCACCAGAGAATCAATCAGAAATTCATGCTCCAATGGATCTTGGGAACAATTTGACGAGGCTCTCAACTCTACCACAACCGGTAACCATGGAAACATTGGCATATACTTTGAAGTGAAAGAAATTACTCCATTTGCTGATGGGATTCACAGGTTTTCAGAAAACAATGACAAGGTAGAGTCATTTCCAAAGGATGTGGAGATAAGAGCACTGATTGAAGGACAATTTATGGCTAAGAGAGCACATGCTGAACTTCTGGGATATAGTATTGGTAAGTCATATACATTCCTATACCTTCGGAAATTGCAGTCAGGATTCATGATTCATCATAAGTTAAAGTTGTCTCTGACTTGTGAAATTTACAATTTTTCCTATACCTTGTTCGTTCCTATTATCATGATATTGTTATGAAAACAACATTAAACTTAAAAGTATTCTGTTTTTAACACCCCAAGAAATTTCCTTTATTTCCAGAATGTTTCTAGCTTGTGTTGTTGTATTGTATCAAGGTTTCTCTTTTCTTCTTGCTTATGAAAAACCATGACACAAAATAATTTGGAGTGACTTGTGATTTTTGACCACATCACACATACATACATAGTGACCAATAAAAGGCAGTTTCTTTTATGCTTTAGCTTCATGAACAAAAGATATAACTGTAGAGATAAAAAACATTGCCAGTGACCAAACACAGTAACGACATCACATTGTGACTTCTTTATTTCATATGAATGTGAAACTGAGGTGCGAATGGATATACCATTCCTTGTCCATCATGATGTCTTGGCCTAGCGTTTTACTTTGAAAAAGCAGTGAGGTCACTCAGTATTAAATGGTCATCCAAAAGAAATCATCATACCATGATCATGTGTCATCTGTCCTGCCGTTCATGGACACGCAGGTACTGCATGGCACCCTCAGAAAATGGATGGAGTTTCTAAAGCTAACAGTACCATCCTTGACAACCAGTCACTGATTTGTAACCTTGTTTTTCAAAGGTCCTGGGTCAAGAGTTCTTGCAACAGGAGGAGCATCTTCAAACAAATCCATCCTTCAAGTGCTTGCCGATGTGTTCAATGCCCCTGTTTATACCATTAAAGACACGGCTAATTCAGCTTGCTTGGGGTGTGCATACCGTGCCAAACATGGATGGCTTGGACCTGATCACTCCTTCAAGGAAGCAGTCTCTAATGCGCCAGCCTACCAACTGGCAGTCAAGCCAAGAGCAGACGCACATGAGATATACACTCCTTTAACTTCTAGATACATTGCCTTGGAAAGAAGTATTACTACAGAATCGTAGATTAAGGACCGCATCAGAAATTATACAAAAATTTGGAAATCTTTAAATGATAGATAGATAATTTATATTTTAACATACAATACATATACAAAATCAGTATAGCAGTATTTCAAAAATATTTTTTCTTATTAAGCAATCTTGCGCAAGATTGCGCAAGAATTGTCTTGCATTTCCTGATTTTCACGATGATAAATTATGGTGCGCGAAGTTGCGCGCAATCGTGTTATATCTCTACACCTGACGTACAACTAATCACGAGCTCGAAATTTTTTTTGCATATCATGGGTGACCACGCGTTGACGTCGAGAAAGAAGCGCCAGGAAACCTCTGATAATCACGATAAATGAGTGACGTTGCGCACTATAAATTTCTTTTGCGCCAGATTGCTTCCTATGTTTGTGCGCTTCAGGACTAGGAAACCACGACTCGTACTTCAAATATATCTCGAGAGATAACTGCGTGCGACTGCGCAAAGAGTTTAAACAAATCTGTGCAAAGTTGCGCAAAGCAATCTTTTTCAATTGCCCAAATCAGACAAGTATCCAGCAACGATGTGCGCGGCAAATTCAAAGAGCGATTTCTGTGATGCCTATATCTTTTCGACCAGCATACACGCAATTCACTTTTCGATCTTTAAGTGTAAGAAAAGTAAGAAAAATAAATTATTGTAAGTAAATAGCGAAATGAGTTTTATAAACTTTAGAAAGAAATCGATTTTGGTAATTTGTAACAAGTCGGTTTGAGAATTTTTGAATAAAATAGAAGATTTCAGTGTCAAAATCTTTATCTGTAGTGAGCTGCGCAAAACTTAAGGATATAGTGCTACGCGGTCCACATATTCTCATCTGCGCAAAACTTAAGTGACTTGTTACTCATTTCACATGCACATTTAAAATGTAGTATTCTTTTTAGTTTGCCCAAAGATCTCACCAAACGTTCCGCCCCTTCAAACAGAGGTTAATAGTTATCTTCTACTCCTTAGAGCTGAGTGTCAGGCAGATCAGGCCAAAAAATGCGTGTTTTTCAGTCCCGTGTTTTTCAAACGTGCATAACAATGATTCCCCTTTCCAGAGTTATCTATTCCAGAGTTTTTCTCTGTCAGTCTAAGTGAAACTGTTTTAAGCATTATTCATTGATAGATTGATTTAGTCTAGTCCTACCTATACTAGCCTCTCTCGTTGATCTTTCTTGGGGTCCGTTTCTCCCATACAAAAAAGAGTCGTTGTGGCGGAGAGCCTCTAAAACTGATCTCCGTGTATAATAGATTTATTGGGTTACCTGTGGTAATGCGATGTATCCCATAATATTCTTAGCGTACCACATGTGTCTGTCTGGAAAGTCTCGAAATCTGTAAAAAATATCATAAATTCTAACCTGGAAAACCAAGAAAATTACAGTAAAAGACGTATTCAAGGTAAGTAGAGTAATTCGGCAATAATCTGAGAACGAAAATTTATAGTTTTTGCTCAAAAAAGGCTTCTTTTATCCGCGAATGCTGAGACGGTACTCGCAGGATGTTCCATCCGATCGTTTCTGCTGTTTCGTATAAGTCGGTTTCCTTTTTTAGATTCTTCATAGCTATTTTCATTTATTATGTACCATAAATTTCATATGAAGATTATGTATTATTTGGAGAGCATTATTTGGAAGCGTAGCTGTGAGTATTATTGTGAAAGCTCGCTTTGAAAGTACATAACTTATTAAGCTTTTTGTAATGTTGAGTTGTTTCTGTGTTCTTTATGTTCGAGGCTCTGAACCTATAATTTCTTAAGCAAGCTGCTGGTAAAAAATTATCTTCTGGTAAACGAACTCGAAGTTGTTTTGTTTTTGGTATTAGTGTCGTAAAACTATTATGTTTTCAGCGACATTTTCTGTCAAAACTTCAACATTCGATATTCACAATTTTTAAAATTTAATCACAAGCAGTCCAATCAGTGGTCCTTTGCTGTCTTTTTTTGGGCCTATCTATATTGAAAAAAGTTGCCAAGGAGACCTGAGACAGCTCTCCCCCACGAGACAACTTTACAGAGCATTTACATTGAGTTTTACTTCTCCAGTAAAAACATGATGGCAGCCAAGCCTCCTGGACTAGACAAAAAAGACGATCGACCAATAAGAGGAAAATCACCTGATAGAGACAGAAGAAGGTTGGCAGAAGTGAGATATGAAACCAACAGAATGGACCCACACTCTGTGCGTTGCAGAATATTCATAGGGAACTTGGCTGGAGAAAGGATGTCTCGCCAGGATCTAGAGGACATATTTATCAAATATGGTCACATTAGTGGGTGCTCAGTACATACAAATTTTGGGTTTATACAGTTTGATACTGAAAAGGCTGCTGATGAGGCAGTGGCCAAGGAAGATGGAAGAATGCTCCATGGCAAGAAACTTGGTAAGTGGCTTCCATCCTTCAATTTCAAGAGAAGAATAAGTCTTTTGAAATAGGAATGCTTGTTGATGCTTTTTGGTTCAGTTTTATGATCAAAGCTTACTTGGGAGCATCTAATAAAGCCTATTGTATGTATTGCATTCTGTTTTACTTGACATTTCAATTCATAAATCATTAAGATTCCCTTTCTTTCCTATTTTCAGATGTTCATTTGGTATCTGACAAGAGAAGGAGAGGTCCTCCTCCTCCAGATATTGGTAGAGGTGGAGGAAGAGGAGGGAGAGGAGGAAGAAGCAGACATTCACCCCCACGAGATAGAGGTAGAGATGATTTTGGGAGGTATCCATCAAGGTTTGATCATCCAGAGCCTGAACGCTATGGCCGCCCAGTAACCCCACCTAGACATGCTCCATTTCGAGAACCATTTGATCGTCCTGATGACTACCACAGAGACCGATACAGGGATGAACACCCAAGAGATTCTTATGATAGACGTGACCTTCCACCTCCCCCAAGGGGCCCATATGACGACAGAAGAGATCCATTTGATTATCCACCAAGAGGGGATCCTTACTATGATCGTTATGGTGATGTGCCTAGGGATGCAGTACGCAGGGATGACTTTCCTCGACATGAAGGTCCCAACAGAGAAGATGTCAGGAGAGATGATTTACGACGAGATGCTCCACGACGAGATGATCCTCGCCGTGATGACACCTATAGCCGTTACGATAGTTACAGTAGGAATTATCAAGATGAATATGGTCCACCTTCAAAAAAATCTCGTCCAGAGTATGATGATCCCTATAGTAAGCCTGTTCAAGCTCCAACTGATTGTGTCGTTATCGTGGTCAGCAAAATACTGCTGTAAGTTAACTGACTTTACTGACTGTTATTTAAATGCAATGCAACTCAAGTGCTATTTGTCTTACTGCTGTTTTCTGCTCACAGATTGTATACAGTATGGGGGGTAGTTTAACAGCAGTATCTTATTATGGGGTCTGAGACAAGTTCAACTGCAAAATATTGACTCAATAAAACACCCTTATTGTGAAACCATGTGTGAAATGAAATGCCTTTGTTAACACCCTATTGTCCTTCTTGTTACACAGTGATTATGGTATGTTGGTTGAGAGAAAGTTCAAGGATTCTGGTCTAGTGACGGATCTACAGTTTCTTGGGATGAGGTCAATGACAGAGTTGTTAGACAGTGTGACCCGCCATGGGGTACTCTATGCAGTTGTTATCACCAATCAACATGAAGTACATCGATCCGTGACAGTCAATATTCTACATGGCACTCCTCAAGGTAAACTTCGTTGGTTAATGTATGATGTTTATTATATTAATGGAAAAAGATATTTAATGAATTTGCTTGAGCGACATGAAAGCATGGATCCAAGTTGAGGTTGGACTGGATGTGTTCATACATTTACTGTCTTTTATCAATTCCAATATCAACAGAGAGCCATTGCTTCGCGGTAACTCTTGCAAACTAAGAAAATATCTATTGTTGTGTGGTGTTATATACAAGTATTAATAAGGGGATGAGTTAACTAATCATGCAGAAAAACTATATAAGATTATCAGGGTTAACATCTACTGCTAGTAAAGTTGTTACTATTTAGCTGCCTGTGATCACCAATAAAGGTGGTCATTTTTACAGAGGGTGATACAGGAATGGAGAGAGATTACTAATCATGCAGAAAAACTAAGAGGTTTTTTTCAGCATTTCTGCCTGCAATACCAGTAAAGGTGTACCTAAAATATAAAGCTGACTGTCTTCAATTAAGACTTTCATTTTTACAGAGAGCATTTCTCTAGGGTGGTATTCATAGTAAGGTACAAATGACATTAAAATGAGTTCTTTCTTCAGGGATTAATTTTACAGGATAACAAGTGATGTTTCAGATTCGATATTTCACTCATAAGTGTCTGAATTTGCTACTAACCTTTTCATCAGCATCCTTCATTTTGTTATTCTTGTCAAATCTTGGATTCCGTGGTTGTTGCTTGTTGGTTCCGTCTGGTATCAGAGAGTGGAATAAGCATATACTTGCCAGTAACGTGGGTTTTGGTATCCATTTTTTGTATCATGATGGTCTATTATATAATATTTTTGCATCTTTTTAAATACTGCGCCTAACGGAGCCATCTGACATTTGGAGTAATTGGAATTTTTTGGGCCTATGTCTTATACACAATTGAGTGTGTGATAATGATAAGAATCAAGACATTTTCATACCTCATTATTATGATGTAATACTTCTTATATTTCAATTTTATCTAAAACTAAAGTGAATATGATATAATGATAATATGATAATCGCAATGCCAACATTGTTATCCTGATGTGACACCACTTTTGGTTTTTTGTTCATAAAACTCTCCATTTTTAAAATAGGTCAACATGATATGAAGTTTGACATTTTTGAACATTAGAACTATCGAGAAAGTACTTCCTGAACAAGTATTGTTTTCATGCTTACTTAAAGAGGATCGTTTCAGCACGAGTATGTCTGTTTCCTTGTCTGTGTTTTGTAATCTATGCGATATTGATGTTGAATCACACTGGGTGACATTTTCAATTTTAGCTGGCAAATATTATCCAGTGTTAAACATACAACGAAAGGGTTGACCGCTCAAAAATCAAATATTGCATATATAAGTATGCATATCTTGCTTTAACATAAATAATTATGTGCAAATTATGCGTCTTTGATAGGCTTTCCAGCAGAAAATGCTTAAGTGGCATCACAATGGAATGTTTTTGCGCAGAATGTCTTTATCCTCTGGTACTTTAAGCCGAACATGCTCATATTCCTGGCTTTTAAACTTGACCTGCGTAACTCTGGATTTGTCTTGACATTCTGGATTTTCACTGACAGTTGTTATAAACTATCTTTAAACCTGTCTAGTCATATGTTAAATCTTTGCATTGGAAAACGTTTTTATGAACAAGGATGTGCAATGTATACCACAGTTTTCTCACTAACTTGTTATTATTTCATTGAAAGTTTTTATATGTAGTCAATATCTATTGGTATGAAATGATTGTTACTGGGGTTTCTGAAGCGTCATTAACAGGATTGTAAAAATTATTTTTAGAAGAGATATTCATAGCAAGCTGACCTCCATGTGTCTATTGAGCAACTCCATAAACGTCTTTTAGCTCTTGGAAAAAAATCCTTTATTACTGATAATTTACTGAGAAATTAATATAGTTAGTACTTGGTATTAGTATTAGAAGAGATATTCATAGCAAGCTGAGTTTACTGGTATAAAAATAGTCATTACATGTATTATATTATCTTGTGGAAAAACATTTTCAGATTACTGTAAGGTCTTCACTTTTGTCATGGAACTTTCAAAATCTTTGTAGTTTGTTATCTTCTTTATTGGGTTTTCTCTGTTCTGATTTAATTTTTAATCACCCATATTCAAACATATTTGCACTTTATACTTTAACTGTGATTTTTTTGTTTTCCAGGACTTTACAAAAAACAAACCTTTCATATTTTCTGCATTTACATAGTGATAATCCCATCCTATTCAGACTTTGTGAAATACTTTTAATATTCCTTCTGGTGTCTTCAGAAATACTACTTTGATGATCAGATATCACAAGCATGAGACAGAATTATGGTTCTACTGACATATTTTTTCCTGAGACTCATAAATGTTCAGTAATTCCGATATTCCCATTAGACCAAGATTAGGATTTTTTATTTGTCCACTTCAAATATTTTTCTTCAAACTTTTCAAGTTCTATCTTTTCTGTAGCCTGCGTTACATCCGGAATTTTCTTCGTAAAATACCGTCTGTGAAACATCGCCAGAAAGCTTGTTCTGGACCTCCTGCAAATTGCACGATTATATGTAATAGATTCTGATTGGCTGTTAGCCATTGCTCATTCTAACGTGAACTCCCATTGGATAACACTATCAAACCAGATGTGAACAAGCAAAGCATCCTAGTTTTCAAAATGGCGTTTTCTCTTGATGGGGATCTTTGGACTAGAGCGTTTTTAGAAGTAAAGTATCAGTTTGAGATAGAAATTTTTTTAAAAATCTTTTCAGTCATTGGGCTTAGTCTCAGGCAAGTCCAATATTTTCTTTCTATTATCAACATTTTGAACTTGGTATGACTTTTTTCCCAATTGTATATTGTTATATCAATGCTGCAAGTCCACATGTTTTTTTTAACTATCTGTACAGCTTTATAGTCAAAAACCCTTCAAAAACTAATGCACTAAGGTATAACTAACTTGTTGAAAAACTACCTTGAATTTTATTTTTGCATTCCCAATTCCCTGATTGTGATTGAGTAATAGGTTATTGCTATTGTTTTACACTTCAAAATGTCTTACGGAAAATTGTAATTCACACTGATCGAGTCAGTGGGAGATGATATGGTTTTCATCAGTTTGGTTCTTTTAGAATTGCATCAACTACTTGTCTTACTTTGTAATATCTGACTTGAAAAACAAAATGAGTCTTCAACTCCAGTCTAAACTCTAATGAGTTTCTTTCAATATGTAAGGTTTCTAGGAGCATGGACATTTTATTAGATACATTACGATGAGGTATCTCATCTTTCTAAAAAGCAAAAGAAAGCAGCTTCAGTTTGAAATTATTTCTGCGCATGTGTGATGGACCAGAGAGGGGCTGCACCCATAACGAATACAGGGACATATCATGGGATAGTGTTACTTGGATTACTTGTAGTGATGTGTGATGGACCAGAGAGAGGCTGCACCCATAACCAATACAGGGACATATCATGGGATAGTGTTACTTGGATTATTTGTAGTGATGTGTGATGGACCAGGGAGGGGCTGCACCCATAACCAATACAGGGACATATCATGGGATAGTGTTACAGGACGTACTTGTAGTGATGTGTGATGGACCAGAGAGGGGCTGCACCCATAACCAATACAGGGACATATCTAAGGGTAGTGTTGCAGGACTTACTTGTAGTGATGTGTGATGGACCAGGGAGGGGCTGCACCCACAACCAATACAGGGACATATCATGAGATACTGTTACAGGACTTACTCGTAGTGATTTGTGATGGACCAGAGAGGGGCTGCAATCATAACCAATACAGGGACATATCATGGGAGTGTTGTAGGACTTACTTGTAGTGATGTGTGATGGACCAGGGAGGGGCTGCTCCCATAACTAATACAGGAACATATCTAAGGATAGTGTAACAAGGATTGTTTATTATAGTGATGTGTAAAAAAGAAATTGTAAAAAATGATTGTAAATTCTTTGTTACTCCTGTTGATGTAAATACACAACATTCTAATGCATGCACATCTTTTTGGGGCAGGCATCAAGTAAACTCTTGATATTCCATATGTTAAACATGATTTTTAACTCAAAATTCATTTGGCCTAAATGATTGCATTATTTAAGAATTTGTTATTTTACCAAATGCTGGCTGTCACACACCATAAAGCATTTGTATTAGAAAGTTACATATTTTGCACTTCATATTTATGTAGTATTTGTGGTAAACTATTTACACCTGAGAGAAAATCTAGTAATTAGAGTATCAAGGTGAAACTTGGTATCCTTTTAGATATCCTTTCCAGTTCTAGGAGAATTATTCTTTCTAATGGCACTTTTGTAGAATGTAGAATTTCATCTCCATTTCTTGGAGAATTTTTCTTTCTACTCTCACTTCTGTAGAATTTTAATATCCAGTTGATGGAGAATTTTTCTTTCTACTGGCACTTCTGTAGAATGTAGAATTTTGGTAGACAATGATCTTGTTGGTCAAGACATTTAACGTTTTAGAATCCTGCTTTTGTTTTTTCTACATCTTGACTTCCTTCACAAATTTGGTTTTATCAACAGGTGTCATGCTTGGAATAGTTCAATGCCTTTTGCTATACTTATGACTATTATTATTTCTACACAGAGCACAGGAATATGCCCCTTGAAGATGCTTTGAGACTGGTCTCACAAAATTTTGAACAGTACATGCAAGACCTTCGTAAGCGAGCTGGTGAACTTGATAAGGATAGCACTAAAGATAAAGAACTGGAGAGAGAACGGGAGAAAGAAAAAGAGGAGAAAGAAAGGGAAAGAGAAAGGGAAAGGGAAAGGGAAAGGGAGAAAGAAAGAGAAAGAGAAAGGGAGAAAGAAAAGGAAAGAGAGCGTGAAAAGAGTTTCAGCAGAAGTTCATATTCAGCCCCAACACCTCCTAAACCTGTGAGTCAGGACGGGGATGACATGAAAAAATTGCTCGGCAAAGCTGCTGCTGGTGCTCAACTTTCTTCTAATGAGCTGTCTAAGCTCATTGAGAACTTATCAAAACAACAAAAGAAAGCTTCTGAAAGTCAAGGACCATCAACTAGTGTGGGAGGTAATACCTTTGGTTTTCCGTCATGCCATATTGTTCTTGGTATACGAATGGGAAGTGGAATTTTTCTTTGGTTCGAAATTGAAACTATTATTTTACGAATTTTATTCTTGACTTGTCTGGTCACCGACATTCAAAATTTCGAGACTTTTCAATCTGATGGTGGTTTACAATAATATTGGGAAGCATAATTTCTTTGTTTCATAATTTCATAATTGTTTTTGGGTATAAAATTGAAATATTCAAACTTTCTTTGAGTTCTGACATTGTCTTGTCATCAGCTTTCAAAATTTGGAGACACTATTACAGACTAACTGTTCTGACTTTTAGTTCAACACTTTTATCATCAAGACTATTTCAAAAGTAATATTTTCCTTTGTTGCTTGATGAAAATATTTTATTGTCCACTGAAATCATGCAACATGCATCATGACCCAATGTATGTGTAACCATTTTTTTTTTTCTGATGATGAGTACTTACTTGAACATTCATCTGAAATGCTAGTACAGCACTAGTGTTATTTTTTGAGACTCCAGCTAAAGTTGACCTTTTTTGACCAAATTTTTTATTTTGTTATCAAGCTCCTTGAATTAACTGTTTTTGCTAAAATAGCTTTTATTTAATTAATAGGTAAATGTTTTTTAAATTCATTTCTTTAGTTACCATTGATGCTTTAATCAATTTATTTTTTACTTTTACAACTTGTTTCTATCCAAATACCACAAATAAGGTTTGCCTGTTCATAAAAGAAATGTGCTTACAGATTGGTTAAAAGAAATTGCATTGAAAGCAAACATTTTTCCAGCTTTAGGTCAGGCTGCTTTGATAACTTGATTTTTGTGTAGTTTAGTACTTAATTTGGTAATTCAGTATGTTGCATTGACCTATTGCATTTTACAGTTACATTTTTTACAGGTTGCCTAATTGTGGCAAGAGCTTCTGGCTGTAATTTACTCATTCGATGTGCCTTATTTTTGCTTTTTCCTGCTTGATTTAGTCTGTGCTTTTCACCTTTTATTTTATTATGTCGGTGATCATTTTCATTTTTAACTATTTCAAGGTACTACCTTGTTAGCCTACAAAAGACTGAAAGAAAATTCAAGTTATCAAAGCTAGACTGCCTATCACATTTCTTAGTCAATATTGACTAGTAATTTTTCACATGGTCAAGTGTCACAAATCATGCGGAGCATGTTTAAGCCTTGTAACATTGACATACTGAGCATCTTTGTTTTCATTTTTCATTTCAAACTGATTTTTCATCAGGCCCTTCCACATCCAGTCAAC
The DNA here is from genome assembly GCF_009602425.1 of Actinia tenebrosa. The sequence goes on along the minus strand of NW_022261702.1, from coordinate 23,883 downwards.
CACAACCTTCTTCTGATGCTCAGTCTATTGCAAAACAACAAGCTGATCTGCAAGCTAAGATTCTTAGTATTTTGAATCCCAGTACATTGTCCAAGGTGTCTATTGCTGGGCTGACATCAGTTGCACAATCAATTTCTGGTACATCTTCTGTTTCTTCTGCACAAAAAAAGTCTGCTGGGTCGTATGGGGTGCCTTCGTCCAAGCCTTCAGCCCCTCTGTTTCCTGCAGCTAAAGCAATATCTAGGTCAACATCCTCAAACAATATGTCTGGTGGTGCGTCCTCTGCTGGAGCTGTATCTGGTTATGGTTCAGCAGCTGCTGCTCCTGTCACCAATCAGTATGCCAAACCTGGAGCTTCTGAATCAGCAGGGTATGGAGTCCCTAAGTCAACGCCTGCATGGTATAGCGGCAGCCAGACAACCACTCAGCCAAACACATTTAGTAAGCCAACTGCAACTCAAGAAACAACATCAGCAAGCTATTCTACAGGACGCGCCTCTTCCAGCTACGATGTTCCGAAGGCATCTCCAAGCAGCTACGCTGTTCCAAAGGCATCTTCAACAAGCTACGGTGTTCCAAAGGCATCTCCAACAAGCTACAGTGTTCCCAAAGCATCCCCTACTAGTTATGGAGTTCCCAAAGCATCCCCTACTAGTTATGGAGTTCCTAAAGCATCACCTGTGGTTAGAGCACCATCTCCTGCAGGTAGAGGTTCTCTTCCAAACAATAGAGGACATGCACCTACAGCTCGGGGATCATCAATGGCGGCATCTCAATCTAGTTCAGCCTCCAGGCCACCACCTTATGGACCTCCTTCTGGCAGAGGAGGACCCCCACCTGCCTCCAGAGGTGGAATTTTGGGTGCAGGACCTAGCAGAGGAGGAATGCCACCATCACAGCAAGGTAATACAGCATCAAGAGGTCCTCCATCAGGATTAACGGCAGTCCGTGGAGGCCCACCAATCTCACGGGGAGGCCCACCAAACTCCCGGGGAGGCCCACCAAACTCCCAAGGTGGCCCACCAAACTTGCGGGGTGGTCCACATGCAGCTTCTAGAGGAGGCCATCTCCAGTCCAGAGGACCTGCACCTGGAGGACCTTATGGCAGAGCTGGGATGCCTCCAAGTGGTGGCCCTCCACCACGTTATGGAGTACCAGCATTCAGAGGAGGTGGCCCTCCTCATTCCAGAGGTGCACCTATAACTACAGTTCAAGGAAGGGGCAGACCCCCACCAAGACCTTATTAAACCTAATAACATCATCTGTAGTAGGGGCAGTGATGACTATATTACAAATCTATAGAAACATTTTTACAAGAATACTTGTTTTAAGTTTGAATAGCATAGTCATTGGGAAAAACTGTTATAAATGTTTGAAGCACATTAAAACTTGCCAAAGTACACTAGGTATATTTCTAGCTTTTGCCATATTTTTAGGTTAAAGACTATTTTCCTTGGTTTATTTGAGGTCCATTATATTAATAACGTCCTTGGATACTGTCAGCAATCCCTGGACAATCACTGTAAACAGTTTTTCATGTTTGGTTTAAAATTCTTAACTTGTACTCATGCCAGAACACACCAACAGCATGTTTTCTTAAAGCTCTGAAAAATGTTATCTTCTTGTTAACTTGTTATGATTATTAGAAATTTCAAGTATTACCTGTATTCGTTGCTAGTTTTATTCTCATTAGAAGTGACAATTTTACTTTTATTATGTTAGTTAAATCATTAAAGATTGTAAAATTCTTTGTAAAATTTCTATTATTTCTTCTCTAAATGGGGTTTAAAGTTGTAAAGAGTAAAGGTTTTGTTCTTAATGATTATAGAAATGTGTGAAAATGCAGTTTCATGAAAAAAATAATAATAAGATAAAGTTTATAAATTCCATTTCAAGCCCAGTAACTAACATTAATTTTAATACACCCTAAGATTGCAATTCATGTAAAAATACCTGCAATAGTAAACCTTTGCAGATCTGGCTAACATTGAGGGCACTAACATTTTGCAAACTCACCTGACGTTTTAAAAGTACTCTTGCAGTGCAGTGAAACTTAAATTTAATAAAAACGCATAAGTCATCCAGTAATTAAAAACTCGCAATTACATATCCTGGACATCATAAAAATGTGAAATATGTTTTACAGAAGTCTAACCATTGATTCCTCTGTCTTCTGTCTGGCAAATACTGCTAGCCGGATAAAAATGCTGCTCATTTGGAAAACAAATTTTATTGAAATTATCAATTTTATCTGGAAATCAAATAACTAATACTAGAGCGCCGTCATTGTATCCATGCAACAAAATACGAAAAAGTGTTATCTAATTATATCGACAAATAGTTAATATCACTCAACCAGAACATATTGCTTGCATGGAGGTATTGAACTTTCATCACTTTATTTTCATGGGGAACTTATCAAAGTTTATTCAGGTGTGATTTAACATGAACGCATTGATTATATCATTCAAGCTTAAGGTGTGTTCCGACCCAGGATTACAAGTACACTTTATAAGTCTTATAAAGTTGCATGGTGAATATTCATGTGTAAATTCCGAATCAGCATATTGTTATTTTTTACTTGTTTACTAAGTTTGCGCTTAGCTGATATTTTGGTGGCATTGAGTCCTATGTGATTTGCATTTGTTTCATGAGCATAATAATGGGGTCCAATAATGGCACTCTTAAACTACTTGGTTGTAGTAATGATTATATTTAATTGGACAAGTCACAAGGTGAGTATACAGGAGGTTGTCAGTTGTTGCAATAAAGCTGCCTTTGATTTCTCCTTTCCTGTCCTGTAGGCTTGAATGGTTTTGATTGCTGTAGGGGAAAAAATTGTAATGTAAGCAAAGCACAAGTTGATTATGATGAGATAGATAACATGAAAGCTGAAGGTTTTTTAAAAGTAATATACTAATGCGTTTATTAGTGGTTGTTCTATATGACCTATTGAATGAATGCAAATGAGGACGATTCAGACAGTACTGATCAGACGTCTTCTCCTGGGTCACTGATTTTAATTGTTTTCCCTGTGAGTCAATAATTATTCATATTAATATGATAATTAAATGCAGCCACTGTTTTCATATTGAACAAGATTCAAGAAGTTTCTATACTCAGATATTGAGCTTCACGGCAGGCACAATATGATAAAATTCATACAGTATGATGGTTTTCCAGTTACCCAGATAATTTTGGTTACATCGTATCAAATTTAATGTCAATATTGTATTGTCTCCATCCACAAGTTTTTCAACCATGCAGTCTGACAGTATGTTCTTTTATATTTTTTTCTTTTACCATGTGCCAATATGACCTAGGTCATGCATTGGAATTTATATGCACCCCTACCTCTCATAGTCCAAGAACTGCCTATTGGCCACACCCACTTTATTGTAAAAACTGATGATGATATTTTCAAGCATAAAAAAATCCATTTAGTGTCAAGAAAACATCTTAAAGTTAGTAGTGGTAAAAATTGAAAGCAGGACTGTACTTTTGCTGGTGATCAAAACATAATTTCATTCCATCTGATGACTTTCTACTTCCCTCTAGTCAGAATAATGTTAATTGTTTGCAATTTTATGGCACAATTGTAGACCCAAATGAATTCCTTTTTTGTCTACAAGTCTGTGTATTTCTAATTACATTTAATTTCTTTCAACTAAAACTGAGAAGTTTATAATATAGATCCCTGAAAATGAGGGTGCATTCTGAGCTTTCATTCTCACCTTTGTAATAAGAGGGGGAACAAAACAACCTTGGCTCCATTACCTATACATTCCCCCTCTACAATCAAAATATCAAGCTATGAACATAAAATGAAGGAGATTTGGGGGGGGGGGGGATGGGGTTCCAAAGTCTGCAGAAGAAAGATAACAATGTAATCCAAAACCATTATATGACATTGTAAAACAATTTGAATATGAAAACACCCACATTCCTATCAGGCAAAATCCTTAAAGCCCAAGTAGCATACAGCAAGTTGGGATGCATGGGCAATTTCTTGTGGAATACATTTTTTAATAAAGCAGTTAATTTGCATAATTATCTTCAGTTGGCAGGATGTAATTTTCACATTGTTTTGATGACCACCCCCACGGCCCTTGTAAGCTTTGAAATTTCAATCTGCATACACTTTAATATCAATGCTGTTTTATTATGAAGATTTGCCCACATATTGCTGGGTTTCACTTGATGTCATTTCTTATCTGGTGTGGAATGTTCACCAGCTGAATTTTTCTGGTTGACAGCACGTGGTGCGCAGTTTTTGACCACCATTTGGGGCAAATAATGATCAGATTTGAGGATTTTTTCCTGATACTCTAGGAAACTATATCCTCATGCACAACTGAGACTAATTACCAATTTTCAACTTACCGTGTGTTAAAAATCCATAATATTGACTTAATTACGTAACTCATTTTAAAAGGTACACACACAAAAATACCAATAGGGTACTGGCACAAAAGGGTGGGTTGTGCATTATATATTTTAATTAAAACAGTAAACCCAGAATATACAAATCAGTATTAGTTTATTATTATAAGTATATTTAAATGCCCCCGTGGGAGGATTTGTTGAAGTCCAGATGGGGTGGGCAGAGGGACTTAACCTAAATCTCCTGAGGCTTGAGGGCATGTCACATTAATCACTAATCCCCCAATAAATCATGCTATTACTTGATTATCATGTACTCTAGGGAATTGTGAGCATGCATTTTCTTTGTTAACTGAATATAATGAGCAATTTCAACTCGGAAGTGATCACTGTTGAACGCATAGGTAACGACTACTGAATCGGTCCCATAAGTGCTATGGTATCTTAGCAGTGTAGTGGAGAGTCATTGGGACCGGGGGGGGGTACTCCACCAGAATTTGGGTAGGGGTGTTCTGCTGGGATTCTGAAAGGAATACCATGTTTATGATTAAAAAAAACTCAAATTTGTGGACTCTGTTTATGATAAAAGATATTATTTATTGCACTGAGTTCCTGTTTCAATTATCATGTCTTTTCACATATCGTTTTTTCATGACCATAATAATGAGTTTCGGTCAATACGAAAGTAGAATCCCTGAATATGACAGGAAACTCAGGAAGAACTTGGAACTTGAGTGAAGTTGCATACCCTGTTTATGATAAGAAGCTTGAAAACCCATATCCTGTTCAGCGGATCATCCCCAAATAGTCCATATATGGGAGTACCCCCCCCCCCCCTCCAGGGCATTCGGACCTGTATAAGATTTCTACTGGCATGGGTCAATGCGACCCAGTCATGGTCCAGGTGTTATATGAGGGATCGTCCCTCGTGAGTTTCTTGTGTATAATTAAGACTGTTTCATGTTGAACAAGAAATGTTAGTAATCCAGGGGGCTAGATGGATAGAGGGCATGATTACTGTACATAAACTATACTTTACATTTAGCTTCACAGTATCACTCACTTATAACCCCTGTGCTGCTACCCAGTGTGGTAAAATAAATATGGAAAAAGATATTGGATCCTATATTAAAGAGATGTCAACCATTACCCTTGCAAACTATCAAATATCTGCTTATACCGGTAACTTTGATATACCTGGACCTGATCATTGGTTGTAAATCAAAATGGAATCTACTAATTAATATTACAAACACCTATTAGAAATTAAACGTTAATTTTATTTGTCTTTTTGTATCTAGGTTGGTCAAAGGGAACTGGAAGAATATAATATTATAGTCCACCAACTAAAATTGGTTGGTCAAGTCGACACAGACTGCATAATTATGTAATAACTGGTCTTGTGATACTCAGATCATAATGGAGGAAGTGATGCTTAAACAGGTTTGTTAAAATTTATATTATTGTGTAATTCAAGAAAAAATTGTTTCTGATGGATCTGGTGACTTGAGCCTGGTTCACATGAGCAATGCAAACAAATTAGGTGCAAATTTATGTGTAAACTACAGCAATTCAAATGCAAGGATGGAAACTTTTTCATTTGATTTATTATTTGTGTTTGCATTTTTAACTTGTGGACCGATAAAAACACAAGCAAAAGTACTTGTAAACTACAAACTGAACAGTCACTCAAAGGCAAAATCATAAACGTTTTAAACATTCAAGTAATTACTGCACTTGCTGCTGCCCTGATAGAGTAAATGCTTCTTCCCTCCTCATTCCCTTGAGTATCATTTCTTTGTTTTCTAGCTATACTTGAAAATTCACAGTGTCATTGAATTGGCTGCCAACTTAAACAATGAATCGTAATCTCAAGAGAATGACACAATGCTTGAAATGAGAAAACTGTTATTATGCAAACCAGCTTTATTTTCATTTCATCTACTTATAGCTGCAGTGTCAACTGAAGTCCAGTCTTCCATTGTTCTAGCATCAAGCTTGGATTGAGCAGGATTTTTAGGACAGAGTGTTCCAGGCAATGAGAGTTTCAAGCAATAAATACGAGTGACCAAATGGGGTTTTTACACTGTTTTTATGTCTGATGCTAATGGTAAGTCAATTAACTACTTTTTATTAGGTACCTCTGAATATTATTGTTCTTATTGTTCTATTATCGTTTAGGATTAGGATTCCTGTGATAATGGTGGTTTTGTTTGGGTAAACAAGCCTTCTACCTCGTTCCTGCACACCACCACAGGGCTCCCAATATCCCTGCATCCCCATCCAAATACTAACTGGGACAGTTGAACAAAATTGAAGATACAACAGACTTAAGCCAATCAGGAGAGTAAAATCAGTATCACATTGCCCGTAGCCAATCACAATCACTCATTCCCACAGTTGATGATAATGTCTATATTTTCCCTCGGATATCTAGGCTGTGTCGTATGATGCTCCTGATTGGTTCAAGTTTGATTGCTTTGTTTTCACTCTGTCGTGATTGGTTAACTTTCTTCAAGTGGTTGACATCCCAGTTAGCATGTCCACGCAGTAATGTTGCTTTGTAGGCTAGTAACTCAAGAGCCTCCTTACTTGATACTATCTGTATGGGTCTTTAACACACATCTTGGACTTCTGTGATGCTGATAAATCACCAATGCCAGTAGTATCAACTTGCTTATTCATATTGTCTTTTGTCTCACTATTGCAATTGATTTTATTTTCAGGTTGAGTATTATTCACTCCACTGGCTGTTGAGACCAGACCATGATTGCCTGTATCTTTGGCTGAATCCATTGTTCTAAAAACTCTTTCCAGGCGAGAACAATCCTCATATGCATCTTGGAAAGCTTGAGTCTGTTCAAAAAAACAATCAAAAGATCAATCATAGTATCTGTCTATCTCAATCCAAAATTAAATGCACAAATCGATGCACACTACTGTAGATATTTCATATCGGAATCATATCGGAGTAAGTAGTGCACTAGGGTCTAGGGTCTCAGGTTTGAATCCTGGACTCAGATTTACATGTGAGCAGAGTTTTTTAAGTGTCTCCCTCCATTGTAGGGTTTTTCTTTGGTTCTCCAGGTTTTTTCCCTCAACAAACCTAGCACATTGAATTTCAATGTATTCTGTGAGTTCACCATGAACTGACTTGGATCAGCCCAAAGGTTGTTTCAATGTTCAATAAAATGTTGAGATTTTCCACTATAAAATACATGCACTGTGTTAAAGTCTTCCCCCAACCCAGTAAGATCCTACCCCTTATGTTAAGGAGAAAAGAATGTCTTGGATGTTTTTTTACCTGTTCAATGTGTTGCTGTGTCATTGACCCAGTAGACTCTATCTGTGTCACACCAGTAGTATGTTGTGGATAATCATGACTTGTGGTATCAGTAGTACCCATGGTTTGTTGGTACCATGTCCAGTATTCATGTTCAGAGTATTGATGGTCTGTGTTGGGGTACGGAGCTGTTATCCCTTCACCTCTTACAGGCTGTTCCCGGGACTCTAATTCCTGAATTATTCCTCTGTCATATGCAGCTTCTAATAATTTGTTTTGGGCTCTCTCTTGTTCCTGGTAAAAAAAAGAGTTAATATCAAAGAGGAATATATTATAAAACTAATAACATCTCATAATCATTAAATTAATAAATGCATGCAGCTCACTAGAAGGTGAAAGGAAGGGAATGATGCATTAAAGCTGTCCTTCTACAATCTACAGTAACATGAAAACCACTGTCTACAAACAGGTCATACTAACCTTTGCAAAGGGGAGGGGTATAGGTAGACATAATAGGGCCATTTATACTGAGGAAAATATGATGCATCTTACATGAGGTGCGTCTTACGTAAGATGTAAACTGACCAAATAAATGGTATGTAATTGTGTTCGTGTCTTAATTTTGACGCATGTTATTCACAAAGAGGGTTACATGTTGTTCCAAGTTACTGCTGTTTTCCATATTCTGTGAACTCTGTAGTTAGAAGCTGCACGCTGAAATTTGTTTTTTTCGCCCCTGTCAATCAAAACTTTTCAGTCAGTACCCCTAACGTTACTGCTATTTTCATAATAGGTGAACTTGGTAGCTGTAAGCTGCATGCTGAAATTTAGTTTTCCACTGCTGTCAATCAAAAATAATCATTCATTACATCTTATATTCTTGACTGGTGGCAGTGAAAAACCAAATTCACAATGAGCAGTTGCAATGTCCGAGTTTGCAGAATATTGGAAACTGCAGTAAGATGTATTATTTTCCCCTGCGTATAAATGGCCTCATGTCATAAACATTGCCATTGTGAAGTTGATGTACTACAATCAATCAAAACAATTTTTACCATCATACACCTGTATGTACATGTATCCATCACAATGCATACCTTTATACAAGCCCTTGGGTTTGGGTCATCATTAGCCCATCTCACATTCAATAAATCTTTATTGGATAATTTTTGATCTGCCATAGCAACCTAAAGCCAAAAGAGTTGCATCGTTAGGTAAGGAATTAACATTTCTACACATTGGATTTCAAATGGGAATAGAAAAAAACGCGGTACCAGGTACTATATAATACCTTTGCAAACTCGGCATTGACTCTATTCTTGTATCTTACAAATGCAATTTTAAGTTTTGTGATGACTCTAATATCCTGTAGTAAAGAGAAAAACTCATAAGTAAAAAGAGGTTAACTTGAATTGGCAGTATTTGACAGAAAAAACCAGGAGAGATTTTGATATGATTGATAGTAATTAATTTTATTCTACCAGCTATTATATCCTTCAAAACGTAACAAACATTAATATTAATGCAAAACTCAATTTTTTAAAAGAATTTACTGTATTTGAGTGAAAGTCTTGTAACTTTTTGATAGTAATGTACATACCTCTATTTCTCCCCATTCACCAAACTCTTCCCACAGATCTTCTTCAACTGATTTACGGTTTCCCAGACCACCAACATAAAGCGTAGTACATTCCTTTTCAAATGATCCGGCTCCACCTAGGTTTTCCTTGTGGTTCAGATGCCGATCACGACCAAAGCAATCGAGTGCTAAACCAATTCTGAAATTTTACAGAGAAAAAAGGTTTTACTTGACCCTTGAAATCATTATAGATCATGTTTTCTAGCCACATGCATAAAAATCATATGATTTGCATAGACATCCAACAAATCAAAACCCTATTTTGTCATCAAGGCAAATTGTTTAATTTTGTGCATGTGAATGGGACTGGTGCTGTAGTAGAACAGTTCTCAGGGAAGGGAACTTGTTTATTGTCTTGTTAATTGTCTTATCCTGAACAGACATTAGGAATTTCTGCAATATTGCTTGAGGGTACTTTTCATGGATCAGGTTAATACTCCTTACAAGTGGCTCGAGATACCCTACTAATTTTAATGTCAGAAGAAAAATATCCTGTGCAGCATACCTTCTCTCATCCTTGTCTACAGGTAGGGAATGAAGATACCCACATTCACTACCCAAATGACAGCATCCTTTAGCAAAGTATAAACAAAAATAATGCTTGTTTGTCTTTGGGTCCAAGACATTTGCTTTGGTATAACCAGCATCATCGTCAATGCAACAGCGGGTCTCGGCAGGCCCTAAAAGAGAAAACTCCAATATAGTTTGATATTACAATGAGGCCCTGGGGTCAGTACAAGTTTGATGTACTTAGGGTTCAATTAATTCTAAACCTTTTTGGGGTCACGATTCTGGTGCCATTGTAACACAGAATTATCGATATCAAGCAGTATTTATATGTATGTATCCAAACCAAAATGTCCAGACATTGGTGGTGTTGTCACAGCACTCCACAAAATCACACACTCACACATCCGCTCCAGACTAGTGTTCATATCGTAATTTATAACTACTTCTAAACAAAGCCCTACCTCCATCAGGCCTCCAGTGTTCTCCAACCCATTTATCATACCATATATTATATTCAGTAGTTCCCTCTGGTATCCAATGTACTTTCTTCTTCTCGTCCAAGTCCACCTGTCTTCTAGCTGGCCTTTTCATCAAAAGCTCTAGCTTGTCTTCAATGTCTTTACCTGTTAACTTAGGCTTACTAGTCTCATTTTTTCCTTCCGTAATGGTCTGAGGTAACTGATAATTCACCTGAGGTTGTTTCATTTTAATCCAAGGGTTAAAAACCGGCGGTAAGTTGTCCCAGTTTGTTGGTTTTTCCCATTGAGTTTGAAAAGTTTTGGTATTTTGGTAATAAAAGTATCCACTCGTAGTGTCGTATAACGACATCCAATTCCCTCTTGCCTCGCATACCTGATATGAATAATCTGAGTAATCAGTTTGCTGGCCTTGTAAAGGATCGGATCGGTGTCTTTTTGTTGTTATTTCGTCGTTTTCGATTCTATTTTCTTCTTGGCGTTTGTCCGCCATCTTGAAACTAGAAAAATACAACCGCTGACTAAAGAATCTGACGACTCAAATTCTAACCCAGGCTTCTCTCTGTCAATAAATTGACCGGAAGCGGAAGCGCAAAGCAACAACAGTAAACACAGGGCGCCCACGCCTTTATGTCGTTCGGAATTCTCATGACATTTTTAATAACAACTAACGAGACTTTTACAATGTTTTGATCCTTGCCTTGCGCAGTGCCCTGCACTTTTTGGTCATAATAATATTGCACACCTATCCTATGGAACCAGACAAACATAGTGTAACTTTTATTTCAGGTTCACCATATCTCTCTCAAGACTGTCTCCAGCCATCAGGGTTTCGTGCACCCGCTGTTGGGGATTTATGTACCAACAGCTGGAGACTGAGCCTACTCTCCCTCATGCAGGGCTAAAAATTACAGCTGCTAAAAATTACAGCTGCCCAGTAGTCAGACATAATAGCTGGCCACATCAGACTGACCAACATATGGACAATCAATGGACTTGTCAACAGATGTTTGGCTGGATAAGTGCAAATAATTTGTGGAATGATGGAAAAGTGCCATTTGGACATTGTCTATTAGCCATGCCAAAAATATCCATTGACTGGCCATATTTAAAGCCACCCAAAAAAAAACCATTGATTGGCGTTATTTTTGGCCATGCCAAAAAAATTTATAGATTGCATTTTGCCAGATAACAATGAATGTGCCCAGGACCAACTTGAAAAAATATATAACAGGGAACCATCAAGGTTAATGTTGCTGCTTCCCTGATTGCCTGTAGTCATTAGTTTTATTTACTTCTTGTTTACTACTTGATTTACAATCATGTAATAGGTTCTTCACTCCTCAGAATCACTAGATTCTTTCTCATCATCTCTAACAATAGATTTTACACTAATAATTCTTTCTACTCTTAGAATCATTGATAAACACTGCAAAATGTGACTGATCCAAAGCATTTTCCCATTCAAAGGTTCAAAGATACCCTTCCTGTAAGGGTCAATAACACACCCTGTTGTTCCATTCACACCTAATACACTTCCATCGACTCTAAATGAAAATTTGACTTCTTGCTGTACTCTTAAAAAGTTTTTGTCTCTAGAAGTACAAGAATGGGAATTTTTATGCAAAGTATGAGGAACCTGAAGCAGAGACTTGCTTAAAACTGAATATGCTAATGAAAGGTTCTTGTCTTTTGTAGCTTTAGCATATTTTCCAAACTCATTAGCAAGAAGAAATTCTACTGATCCACAACCCGGAAGCATAATTAGATGCAGCCTGTTATCCGAAAATGACATTTTAATACTTTTTAATGCATTATGGAGTGCAATGTAGTATTGCTGGCAAAGTCCTTGAGTTGGTGCACAGAGTAAGATTAGATATGGAACAATATGATTACTGTCAACTTGCTTATCAATCTCCAAGTGAACAAACTTGTGCACCCCAAGAGCTTTTTCTTTACAAAACTTGCCTTTTCCTAAAAAAATATCGGACAGGTTTTTTAGTTCAAAAAGATCATGATGGCACAGTGGTTGCACGTTTCCATACTTGCACAGATGGCTTACTGTCTCCATGGGGACCATTTGAATGACAGCTATGTTAAATTGCTGACACAACTGCAAGACCATGTCTGAAACTCCTTCTGATGAAATAATAAGCTGTATGTCTTGCTCTTTGAGTGACTGTAATATGGAAAACACAATGTTTCTCTTATGGCTGAGAGCTTTACCAAGCATGGTTTCATTCTTTATGTTAAAAGTTACGACATCTGCAGTAAGTTTAACATCATCCAATGAACAATGAATGATCAGAAATGTGAAAACGTTTTTTCCAGATTTAGGGAGGACTTGCTTATCATTTGTAGCAAACTGTCTTGGGATTGCAAATCCTTGAATCACGCATGAGTTCTGCACAGGAGTACCGTGAAACTCAGTACAAAAGTGAGAGAAGTCATCTAATGCCTGTATGATACCTTGGTAAAGTTCATGTCCAAGTTTGCATGTATTTGATATAAAATCTATTAGGAGTGATGTGAACAGATCTTGACAAAGAACAGAAAACTTCCCATTTAAGGTAGTTTTTATTAATTGCGTTAACTTTTGCTTGATTTCATCCTTGTTTTGGGGCTCCAAATTAGTGTGTATGGCAACCTTATTTAACACTGGTGATATGTTGTCAGGGGCAACATCATTGGCAATCTTGTAAAAAGCTTTTGACAACGAAATAATTGTCTGCCAGGACTGTGGTTTTAATTCTAGCTCCCCAATACCCTCTTTCATCTCTAGAAGTCCAATAATCTCCTTCAATGCTTGTATCACGACAATAATAAACGAAGTAACGCCATCTCCTGTTACAAAACTGTGTGACTTCATCTTGTCAACAATCACTCTCCCCAAAGGATTTTCAATATTTAGCGAGTTAAGAACAACGCCGCCACTATTTGTGATTAGAATACTCCCAGATGATGAATTCAGCATAACATCAAGACCGCAAGGTCCAAAGGAATCTCTCAAAACTGACTCCAAATATTCACAACTTTTTAAAGCTTCAAATATGGTCGCCATAATTGAATAATGACAACGATGTTTGTGCCCAGCGGGTAATGTTCTTAGACAGTTCCCGTATAACGACAAAATGGCGGTCGCTGTTGTGTAATGAAAGAAAAAAAACGCTCATATTTTCTTTCTTTTATGTGCTTTACAGCAATAATATCAAGCTATCAACAATATTAGCACAGAGGACATCATACATACTACCATCAAGAGAAATTTTATGGCATAAAAGTTTGTAAATTGGGTCAAACTCCATTTATGAACTGGTAATGTTTTGAAAAGAAAAGAAAAACAGAGTGAGAAAGTTCGTGACATTTGTCTGGCTTGAACAATGACCAGTCACGTCGTGCTCAAAGATGACATATTCAGGACGGTAGGATATTATCATTGCAAGATCTAGAGAAATATTCTTGTTTTAGAGATTCATTGAAGAACTGTGAAATTGTACACCATTTTGGGCTCGTCCCTCTTGTCAGACTAGAACAGTGTTTTTGGTGTTAAGCATCTCGTGAGATGCACGAGCCACTTGCCGAAGTTCTCTTAGAAAAGCTTTGCACGGCTGTTCAAAAGGTGAGTTTTTCGAACGGCGTTTCGATTCAAGTAAATTCTGGATTTAAGATATTAAAAAGCTATCCGAAAAGTTATACGACCAAACGAGTTTCCTCAGCTGCATTTAATAAAGAATAGGAAAATAAAACTGAAATCGCAATTTTTATGCTTCGATCCTCGTTCTCTCATCTTTTACTTCTTTATTATGACATCATTCTATATTTTAAGTGACGCACTTTTTTCTTCGAGTAAGATATCGCTTTAGTATATAAATCAATGTGTTTTAATCTTTCTAGAAATTTGATATTATGTATTTTTCTCAATTTCCTTGTAAATCAAAATGCTCTATTGAATTCAGTTTTTGGCCATCAGTTTTTGTGTTACCCCATTTTAAATTATTGTGGGATTGTAGATGGAGTAAGAATGTCTTATTTTATATTAGTCCTACTACAATTTTGTTTTTACAGGTTCAGGAAGAGTTTGCGTTAGGACAAGGAATTATTAAAAATGGAGAGGCAGTCAATCAACTCTGTCAAAGTGTTGATGGCATCTTTAGTCATGGTCTAAAGGAAGGGTAAGTGCTAATGGTACAAAAATCAACATGTTAAGTAATTTTAGATTTGTCATATTGAATACCTATTTCCTGTAAAATAGGCTTAAGTTTGCACTGCATGCATTATGGTTATGGAGCTTCATAACCCTATGAGCCTCAATACAGTATGAGAATAATAACTATAGAATAGTTAGCTTTCTAAAACGTCAAGGCATGCACAAATAGTAGTAATTGAATAACAGGATAAATGATCACTTATTCTACGGTTTGATGTTATCTCCCACAAGGGATGTTCTGCACTTCATAAAGATCATCTTATGTTAGAATTTGCAATCCTATATCTTTGGTGGGGTTAGTTGTTAGTAACCAATCACTTTTCCTTTGAGTAAGATAGATGAACTATCTAATCAGGATCATTCCCTTATTTTTGAAAAATGATTGGACAATGTTTTAATGCCTTAAATATTTATTTATTTTTCCTATATGTTAGATATGTCTCAGGCTTTACTATTTAAAGAAAGAAATAATACTCAATCAGGGTGGGACACAAAAATATATTAACACTTAAATAACCTTATGGTATAAAATTTTCACGACACCTCAATTTCTTAATTTCCAAGGTTGCATAATACTTTGAATTAGTTATTATCAAAACAACATATTTTAAGTCGTTTTAATTTTGTGATTTTATCAAATTCCTAGACGTTTTGACTTTTAAAGCATATTTACTGGTAATAGTCTAACTCTCCACAGACATCTCCTTGGCTCTTTTTGCCCCTTGGGCTTCCTGTGGTGAGGGCAAATAAAAACTAAACCCAGGGATCCCAACAGAGAATATATGGGGTAGCTTGCGGAGGAGGCTAGTAATTGGCCATTTTAGAAAAAAGTGAAGGACTGGGAATGAGTATATAGAAGGTATAATATTGATAATTAATCTTATTAAAAAACTATTTCCATGACGAGAAAGAGCACATCAAAATTATCAGGTTTCTGTAGTTTGGCATAGCTAAGTAAAAGCTAAATTGTAAGTAATCAAAAGCATCAGAAATTACGAAGAAATGTATATATGAGTGGTTAGAGCATGGCACCGGAATCGCCAGGGCACAGCTTCAAATCCCGTTTAAGACTTTCAATTTGCAGCTGCATACACATAAGTTGCTTCATATACTGCGAGGATCAGCTCAATTTTATATAAAGAAATGTATGTTTACTAATGGACAAGTGTCCCCAGTGACCACACATTTCTTTGTAATTTTTGAGATGTTTGTTAGGTTGCTACACGGTATGAAACCCAAAATCTTGAAACTCCAGAAATTTACTAATTTTGCCGTACTCTTTCTGGTTATGGTGTTTATTTTTTAACTAAGTTAATTCTAAAGACTTGTTCCCAGTCTTCAACTCATTTCTAAAGTGGGCAATAGTCATTCAGTCAGGAGTTTTTTTATTTTTTTGAAATTTCAAAAATTGTGAAAATTTTTGCAAAAATTTAGTGCATAATAAGGTTAATTGAATTATTATAAATATTACTGATGTGTTATCATGGTTATCAGTATTATTACTCTAACTTGCATTTGTTATTCTACTTCATCTACTGGCACTGCTTTTTTTAATCTTGGCCCATCTATTCATCAAGCCTGTCTTGAATCTCTTGAACAGGATTCTCAGCTGGGCTTCAGGTACAGAGACAACCTACTGGCCACTAGTTGTGAAAATCACCTATAAAGAAGTCATTCAAGATATTGAAAGACGCACATCACTCAAGAATGACAGGGAAAGATGTCAAGTGTGGCTACGTGTCGCTGCACAAGAAAATTCTTTAGGAAGTTACCTCAATATTGTCACTCAAGATGACAAATTGCTCAGGTACATCAGGATTTTCTAAACTCATAGAAAGTTGTAGTATCAATCTTGCCACTGAATGAATCTGGTGATTCTCATTATCAGCAAAAAATTAGGGTCTGAATCCAGTGAGAAGTGTTATAAATTAAGGTGATCTTTCCATTTCTGAGCTCCATTTTGAGACAACTGATTTATTTTTTAAGGGAAAGATAAACTTTAATAATGCAAATAGACTATTCCCTTTAGTATATAGATAGATTTCTGTTTCTAAGCTTTCTCACCTGACATGAAAAGGATTTGTCTTCGATTGGTGATATGAAACAGTATACACTCAATTGAAGAATCGTTGTTGGGTTCAGAAACATAGAATATAGAAGCTGAGACCGAAATGGCACATGGGAAGTACGTTAATTACTGAGATGCATGCTGTGACCGGCGACCCGTGGCATCATCCACTCTCAAATGAAGGTCTTCTGAATACGCATTTGGCATTCCAAACCAACTGCATGGATGGCGCAAATGAATAAATTATAATATAATTATGTCATTTCCCATGTGCCATTTCAGTCTCAGCTTTTATGTTCTATGTTTCTGAACCCAACAGCGATTCATCAATTGAGTGTACTTAATAAAAAAAACATTGGAAACATAGAAGGTAATAAATTGTGTTAATCTTTTTTCGCTTGCAGGGAGTTTTATCATCCTCATGCATTTGTTTTTGATGAAGTAAAGGTTGACACAGCCAAAACAGTACTATTGTATGGTTTATCCCATCTAGACTTTAATATGTAAGTTTTGCTGTCAATAGGGCATGTTTTCCCATTTGCCAGACCATGTGTCATTCCCTAGAGTACCATTTCTTTGTTTAACAGTTGTGTGTGAGAAGACACATGAATATAGATACAACTCAAACAAAGAATCTTATTCTCAAGAGAATGACACCTGGTTTGTAATGAGAAAACATTACACCCAAGGTAAAGAGGTCTATTTCAATTTCTATTATAATTTATTAGGAACAAGTGATATGGTGAACAGATATTAACATTCAGACTACAGTACTTTTAGTAGAATGGCACATGCACAGTAATACCATGAGGGGGTCACTCCCCACCAACCTCAGCAAATCAATCCTCCTTAAGAATACATGCATATTACAATTAATACACCTATTTCAAAAAACATTGCCATCGCCAAAGGTGATAGGTGATAGGCAATAGGTGAAAAGTGACAGGAGATAGGTCATTCCAAGATCCAAGAATMGCTGGAATGACTTGTGTTTCTGCTTCTTTTGTCAAGAACATGGATCTTAGTGTTGAGACTGATTCAATGTTATTTGTAGTTAATGAAACCATCTCCATCTCAGAATGACATTGCCTATATCGTCTTTGGCAATGACAATGTTTTTTTTGAAATAGATGTATAAACTGTGTAATAGATGAATAATGTTAAAGTGAAATGATATTTTCCAGTTCTTTAGATATCCCTCATCAAACACCCATAAAGAATGTCCAGAAACAAGAATATACAGGTAAGGGACAATAGATATTTAGAACTTATTTTACACAGTATCATTTAAAAAAGATGTGCGGATTGCTTGAAAGTAAACACAGACAGATAAATGCTATCTTATATGGATGGGTGGGTATGTAAAGATCCATGGGAGGGGAGAGCTAGCTGCTTAGATGTATGCACTCTACCCTGTATAGGAGGATGATGGGTGGGTAGGTATAGATCCATGGAAGGGGAGAGCCAGCTGCTTAGATGTATGCACTCTACCCTGTATAGGAGGAGGATGGGTGGGTAGGTATAGATCCATGGGAGGAGAGAGCTAGCTGCTTAGATGTATGCACTCTACCCTGTATAGGAGGAGGATGGGTGGGTAGGTATAGATCCATGGGAGGGGAGAGCTAGCTGATTAGATGTATGCATCTACCCTGTATAGGAGGATGATGGGTGGGTAGGTATAGATGCATGGGAGGAGAGAGCTAGCTGCTTAGATGTATGCACTCTACCCTGTATAGGAGAATGATGGGTGGGTAGGTATAGATCCATGGGAGGGGAGAGCTAGCTGCTTAGATATGCATCTATCCTGTATAGGAGGAGGATGGGTGGGTAGGTATAGATGCATGGGAGGGGAGAGCTAGCTGTTTAGATGTATGCATCCACCCTGTATAGGAGGAGGATGGGTGGGTAGGTATAGATCCATGGGAGGGGAGAGCTAGCTGCTTAGATATGCATCTACCCTGTATAGGAAGTGGGTAGGTATAGATCCATGAGAGGGGAAAGCTAGCTGCTTAGATGTATGCATCCACCCTGTATAGGAGGAGGATGGGTGGGTAGGTATAGATCCATGGGAGGGGAGAGCTAGCTGCTTAGATGTATGCATCCACCCTGTATAGGAGGAGGATGGGTAGGTAGGTATAGATGCATGGGAGGGGAGAGCTAGCTGCTTAGATGTATGCATCTACCCTGTATAGGAGGAGGATGGGTGGGTAGGTATAGATCCATGGGAGGGGAAAGCTAGCTGCTTAGATATGTATCTACCCTGTATAGGAGGTGGGTAGGTATAGATCCATGAGAGGGGAGAGCTAGCTGCTTAGATGTATGCACTCTACCCTGTATAGGAGGAGGATGGGTGTGGCATAATATTGTTTTCATGAGATGCGTTGGTTGTGATACCTAAATCCATCCTTTTAATTCCCTCCTATTTTCACTACAGCATCTGTGGCAGCTCTGATTCCAGACAAGTCTCTCACAACAAATGGCTATCACTCCTCCTACTCCTCACCTATGACATACCCTGAAAGCCTCTCGCAATCGCCTCACAACAGCTTAACAAAGTCCAAGAAGAAAAAGAAGAAAATTAAGTCATCAGTAGCTGAGATAGCTGACAGCTTAGATGAAAGTGATGGCAGCAGACTTACATCAGTGGAGCGGTACATGTCGTCATCAATGACTGACTCTAAAAATGACCTTCAAAACGATTCTCTTCATGACGTAGATACTAATATGGAGTCGCTCTCTAACATTCGATTAGCACGGACTGTTTCTGTTGGGTTTGAGGCCACGAAAAACAAAGAAACATATGAGACTAGGAATATAAAAAGTTCGAGCTCTCTAGAAGATATAAATGACGTCAAAGAAAGCAAAGATACAGAAAGCTTGCAAAATGCGTTAGATAATTTATGTTTAGAACCAGATGGTGCGGCGTTAGGCGATGTTCAGCAAAACAAAGGAAAACAAAGCAAACTTGATAATATTTTAGATGAGAAAGTCGTAATAGGGAAAGAAAGTTATTTGAACCAGGAAGAATTGTCTGAAAATATAACAAACTTGGAAGATAAAGATTCTGCGGTAGAAAATGAGACTCTCAACAATTTAAGCGACTTTTCTGGGAAAACTGAGGAATTGCATGGAAATATGGTGACAGAAACGTCTGATAACAGCACAATAAAGAGTACTCGAATTGAAGAAGAAATATTATGCGAAAAAGATGTTGAAGATGTATCAACACCTTGTGATCAATCTGTAGTAGATGAAGAACAAATGTCCGAAATTTCAGAGAAAGGAAAAAACAATCTTGAAACTGTATTGGAGGAGATAAAAGATGAAGTTGAATATAAAGTATCTTGTGCACGGTATGAGTTTGGTACTCCTATTGAAACATCTTTTGACGATGACACAGAGCAAAATAAAAATCATCTTAGTCCAGAAGAGGACGAGGATCTGAACTTTGTACCAGGAATACATAAAGTTGATGACTGGCGCTCTCAAAGCAGTAGCATTAATAGTTTTACAGGTTCTGGTTCATTTTCACATACAAAACCGGTTGTAGAGAAAGTGCAAAGAACGTCGACTATGGATTCAATTAAGTCTTCTTCGGTGAGTGGCAGCGTGCAGAATGATTTATGGAGGTTTGTGGATGATGAGGTTGAGAGGAGAAAGGACTCCAGGGCTGATGACATGAGTGTTGCTACAGAAGACAGTTTCAGTGATCTTGGAATATTTGAAGAACTTCTTGGAATGGAAGAGGATCACTTTTCTACTCCAGATGTAAGTCGTTTAGTTTTAATCTCTGAATTAATTAATTTCCTCTCCTCTCCTCTCCTCTCCTCTCCTCTCCTCTCCTCTC
>NW_022261701.1:54986-69381 GCF_009602425.1 Actinia tenebrosa | reverse complement strand
GTGCCCTGACTTAGATCAGCCCAGAGGTTGTTTCAGGGTTTGATCTGTGACAGTTAGGCATGCCCTGATTTAGAACAGAACAGAGGTTGTTTCAGGTTTGATCTGTGAGTTAAACATGCCCAGACTTAGATCAGCCCAGAGATTGTTTCAGGGTTCAATCTGTGAGTTAGCCATGCCCAGACTTAGATCAGCCCAGAGATTGTTTCAGGGTTCAATCTGTGACAGTTAGCCACGCCCTGACTTAGATCAGCCTAGAGGTTGTTATAAAATTGAATGTCAAAACCCCCAGTGATAAAATCAAAAACTGTTTTTGTTTCAGGCGTGGTCATGATGACTTGGGTGACCATTATTTTGAGTGTGGAGACCTCAAGTAAGTCAATATGAGTTAAGTTTGGAAAAGTGTGAAAAACAAATCATAAAACAGTGCACATGCCCTTACCAATGATTTCAAGCATGTTATCTGGATTAAAGGGAAGCCATTTCAATGTTACGGCATGTCATTCAGTGTATGTGCTGTAAGTCAGTACCATATGTTTCCCATTCATACGTTAACCATTCTTATGGGTACAGCAAATGAGTCCACCTCTCTTACCAAAACAACTCTATGGTGGTTCATTCTTAGCTGTGCAAAATACTTTTTTTAAATATCTGTCTCTGACTGTTGTCTATATAATGTCTTTCAGCAATGCTTTAAAATGTTACTCAAGAGCAAGGGACTACTGCACAAGTGCTAAACATGTAGTCAACATGTGCTGGAATGTTATTAAAGTAGGTTGGACACTATAGGCTATAGATTATTGACCATATATGTAGATCATAGGCTATTGAGGCTATGCACCATCACAAGATGGCAGCCATGACAGGAGGCACAATGAAAAAGTCCTTCTTCCCCTGGAAAACTAAATTCTTTCTCATGTAAATCAGATTAGACCAGAATCAATTGTTCCTCTCTCCTGTCATGGCTGCCATCATGTGATGGTACAAAGCCGGTATATAACAATTAAAACAGCAGCCTGAATGATCTATGAGTCAATAGCCCATGAGGCAAAAGGCCAAATTTAACCATGATTAATGGTGTCATAGAGGTTAACCTCATAAAGTACACTAGTTTTATCCTAATGAACTTATTTTTCCATTCTTATTTTTTATTTTAACGTACGATGTTATATTTTTTGCATATATTTTTATGTTTAATTATTTCAACATTTCATGAGGTGGTCACCTTGTATGGGTCTCGTTTCCCATTCGTGACTTTCCTTTCTAGGTAACTATTAGTTTTTTTCTATTCAACGCTACAGTATTCGTAATATTAGTTCCCAATGAAGCTGTTAAAGCAATGTATGTCAAGCTTAAAGTTTCCCCACTCCCTTGTCCTCCATGCCACAAATGTTTTCTGGAATACTTCCATAGATTTATACAATGTTCTTCTATCAATAGAAATAGGTACTCCTCCTTTGTACCCCCTCCCCTGTTCCCCTTTTCCCTATTATTACTGTAAATAAAACTTCACTCCTTATTATTTCAGGTCAGTATTCATATGGGTAACTGGGCACATGTTTTAAATTATGTCAACAAGGCAGAAAACACTACAGAACTAACAGAGGTAAACTAACAGTACTTGACCATTTTCCTCAGTATACTTATTAGAGGTGTGTCTAACAGATTGCCATCTTCGTTATTAATCATGATTATTGTTATTATTATGATTATTAGGCAGTCATGATCTTTGAGATCATCATTATTATCATTGTCAACATCATTACCGTTGACATCATTATGATATAAATCACTAGCATCAGCAAAAGATCTTTATAATCACCAGCATCCTTTACACTACTGTCATCGTTATAATCATCATCCATCTCCATCACCATCATTAATTTTATCATCATTGTCATCATCAATATATGTCATTACCATCATCGTCAGTATCATCATCGCCATCATTTGATGTATCACCATCATTGTCATCATAATAATAATCACCATCAACATCACAATCATCACCATCGCTATCACCACCATTATCATCCATCATCATCAGCACCACCAGCACCATCATCATCATCATGGACATCATCATCATCTCCATCACCATCATCATCACCATCATCACCAACATCACCATCATCATCACCATCATCACCATCACTATCATCACCATCATCACCATCACTATCATCACCATCATCACCATCACTATCATCACCATCATCATCACCACTATCATCTTCACCATCACTATCATCACCATCATCACCATCACTATCATCACCAACATCACCATCATCACCAACATCACCATCACCATCCTCACATAAGATCTAGTCTGAGGCGGGGCTCAAACCCAAACCACAGTGGTGAGAGGAGAGCAGTAAACCACTACTCTACCCATGACATCATTATTGCCATCATCATAATATCATTGTCATCAATATTGTTTTATTTTTGTTTTAGAAGGACAAAGGACGCAATACCAATATTTTAACCAAACTAAAGTGTGCAGCAGGTAATTTGACACTAAGAATTATAATACCTTGATAAATAAGTAGATGTAATTGGACTCCATGCTGTCCAATAAAGAAATAATTGGACGAGGAAAATTCTGAGGACTGACAAAATTGGATGAGGCCGTAGGCCAAGTCTAATTTGGCAGTCAGAGGAATTTTTCGAGTCTAATTATTTCTTGATTGGGGAGCATGAAATCCCATTACCTATTAATTATATAGCTGCCTAATTAATCCCATATCAACAGACCTGTCCAATTAAGAAAATAATTGGACAGATACCAATATGGGATTAATGAGAAGCTGTATAATTATAATATTAATTATGCAGCTTCTCATTAATTATTTTCTTAATTTTCTTATTTTCTATATTGTTTTCAAGCAAATTCATTGGCTGATCAGGGGTTATGTGCACTGTTATTGGTCCTAATGACTTCATTGAATTGACGCACTCTGACTTTGTTGAACTGTTACCATGAGGGTACAGCATTTTTAAACTATCATTGTCTTACAGCAGCCATACATCAGGGCATGTCATGTCATGTCGTGCTCAATACTATTGTTGACTGAGTAATGACTTTCTTACCTTCCAGGTCTAGCAGAACTTGCAACTAGAAAGTACAAGTCATCAGCACGTTACTTCTTACAGGCGCAGTTTGATCACACAGATTGCCCTGAGGTAGGTGACCTGGAACAGCTTTCTTTAATATGCCTTCCACAAACCTTTTAATAGACTTTCGCAAAGTCTGTCACCCTTCTTTGCTAGCTCACTACGCTCGTCAAATTCTCTTTTCGCTCAAATAAAAAACTCCTCAGGAGACAAAAGAGAGGTGGACTTGGAGCAAGTCTAACCTTTTAACCCCATAATCCTTTGCAACTTACCAGTCTTCCTCATGTGAAGATTGGGAAGAAATGCATAAGGATGTTCGTATAGGATTGTGGGAGTCAATGTGAGGACACAAGATAGCGGAGCTTTCTGATCTTGACCCACAATGCTTTGCATCACAAAATCGTTACCAGTCTTATCTCTTGTGAAATGTGGGGGGGGGGGGGGGGGGCACAATTTTATTCACATAAGATTTTGAGACTGAATGTGAGGAAACAATTTTTTTTAGCTGCTGTCTGCTAATAATGTTGCAATATATGGAGGACTTTGTGCCCTGGCATCGTTTGACCGACAGGAGCTGCAAAAGAAAGTACTATCAAGCAGGTGAGGTGCTACTACACTCCCTACCCCTCCTACAGCAGGGCAGACTCTTGTTTGAGTCCTGTAAACAATAGGACATTTGCATTATGGCATCATTGACCTGTACTACCAGATTCCCTTGCACACTTTCTTTTGTTTAGTTCATTTATAGCACCAATTTTTTTTTATTCTCATGAGGGATTACAAATTTGAATAAAAAAGAAAATTCTCAAATATCATGGTAGTGGGAGTCAAATGACACCATCATGCGAACGTCCTATTCTTGGTCCAAATTATTTGGGATTGGACACTGGGTTTTCCTATTTATATACTTAATGCGTACTTTCCTTTTTAAAGCTCGTTCAAGTTGTTCTTGGAGCTTGAGCCACAATTGCGTGATGTGTTGTACAAGTTTCATGAATCACAGTATGCTACTTGTCTGAAACTACTAGATGAATTGAAGGTAGGAAATAACGAAAAATGTCTGCAAGTATTAATGTTATATCATCCAACAGGGTGGTCATGTCTTTTGTTACATCCTCCAACACGGCGACCATTACTCCATACCAGTTATTACGGTATATTTTATTCTATGCTTTACAATTTTCCAGGATAACTTCATGCTTGATATCTACTTGGCTCCTCACGTGAACACGTTGTACAGTCAGATTCGAAAGAGAGCCCTTATACAGGTACATATATTAAGTTTCGCCTTTATTTTTATGCCCCCCCTTGTCTATCCCCTAAAAATGATATCATATATCATACAGAGATTAAACTTGGATTTACTATATTATATTTTTCAAATTTTTCTGCATTCTTTTATAAGCGCATGCACACGTTCACTCATGTCGATTTCTTTCCTATTCTCGTTGGCTTGTACATTTACATTTATATTTGCTTGATTGACTATGTTTATTCTTTGTATGACTTATTACACGGAGCAATTCTCTCTGCAACTTGTCTCACAACACCATTGCGATACAAGTTGCATGGAGCATTGGAGTGTGTAACCTACAACGATTTGAAAAAAAAGTTGAGAGAAAAGTGGCAGCAAATGTTGAGAAAAGTAGAATTTGTTTCTACTTTTGACAATGATTGCGTTGGGTTCTCATTTATATATCAGAAACCTATTGTATTCTTTGAATTGCGAATTGAATTGAATTGTATAAACTGTGGCTGGAACACGAAGGAGGAGCTGATCGCATCTCTGTGGCATCGTGTTAACCCTCTTGCAATTTGTCTCGCAATGCTGTAGCTATTGCTCTTAAATATTTTTCACATTCCTGTAACTAGAATTCTATCATTAATAAGTAACGCTGATTGTATTATTGACACTGATTCTTAATGCTTTCTAGTACTTCAGTCCTTACTTGTCAGCGGATATGAGCAAGATGGCACGCGCATTTAATACCTCGGTGTCTCGACTTGAAGATGAACTGTCTCAGCTTATTCTTGATGAACAAATCAATGCGCGGATCGACTCACACAATAAGGTAAACTTCGCAAAAATCTAATAATGCTCTTCTTCAGGGCCCGGTTGTACGTAGCCTGGATAGCGCTATCCAGCCGATAAATCCTTATCCAGTAGATAAGTCGATGATGTTATCCAATAAATTTATCCAATGGATAAGATTTATCCGTCGGATAGCGCTATCCAGGCTTCGTACAACCGTGCCCAGGTAGATATGACCTCACAGCCGACATGTCGGCAATGTCTTTTGTCCGTCATCATGCTGGGTGACTTGAAAAAAAAAAGATTTGTTCTTCGTTTCTTTTGTCATGTCAACCAACATGGCGGGCATATCTTTTGTTATTGTGCATGTGACTTTATAGCCGCCATGTTGGATGACTTGAACAAAAGATTCAGTCTTGGGGTCTTTTGTCATGTCAACCAACATGGCGGCCATGTCTTTTGTCCTTGTGCATGTCTTAGCCGCCATGTTGATCAACTTAATCAAAAGATTTGATCTTGTCAGTAACCAGACATGGCAGGTTGCGTGACCTAAGTTTCATTGTATAGTTCACTTACAAAATGTGGCTATTTTTTATGTGGACCACTCAGTTATCAAAAATGGCAGGTTGCGTGACCTAAGTTTTATGGTATAGTTTCATTCACCAAATATGGTCATTTTTTAAGGTATTACCAAACAAGGGAGGTTGCGTGACATAAGTTTCATTAGTTACCAAATATGGTCATTTTGATTGACAGGTTCTCTACGCCCGCGAAGTCGACCAGCGGAGTTCAACATTCGGGAAAGCTTTAGAAATGGGCAAAGAATATAAGAAGCGAACTAAGGCGCTTGTACTTCGTGCTGCTATCTTACGAAACCAAATTGTTGTAAAGGTACGTTTCTCATTTGTGTTAACTACCGCAGTGTTCTGTGACTAAAGATTCATCTGCGCAGGCTTAGCCTAGCTAAAGAGCTAATCATTTAGAAATGTCAACTGTAATATAAAGAATTTGCAGATTGAACAATACCAATATTTTAAAATATTCCCACGGACTTTTAATGGTATCTGTGAATAGCTGACTTATAAACGAGGCTAAGCCTGTGCAAAGCATTCATTCACCATTCTCCATACATCGGTTCACTGGTCAAACACAAAGCATTCATTCACCATTTTCCATACATCGGTTCACTGGTCAAACACAAAGCATTCAGTCGAGGTTGCAAGGTTCAAATTTGAATAATTCTTTGAAAGTACCTTGGCGCCTCGCTTGAGCACTTTGTGTTTGACCAGTGAACCGATGTATGGAAAATGGTGAATGAATGCTTTGTGTTTGACCAGTGAATCGATATATGGAAAATGGTGAATGAATGCTTTGTGTTTGACCAGTGAACCGATGTATGGANAATGGTGAATGAATGCTTTGTGTTTGACCAGTGAACCGATGTATGGAGAATGGTGAATGAATGCTTTGTGTTTGACCAGTGAACCGATGTATGGAAAATGATGAATCTGTTGCTAACCTCTTCGTTTATTATTTCCCAGAGTCCTCCTCGTGAAAATTCTACAAGTGACATGAGCGTAGCTTCTGGAGCACGATGACTGGTGATGGAGAAAAGCATGAATATTTTATCATGAGACTACTTGGATGGGTTAGGTGAAGATATGTATCAAAAAGTTGAAGGTTTTTTCATGAACTGTTTATTCTCGTCCCAAACCCCGCGCGGTTTCTTTCAGTCCCCGCGAAGTAACAAAGTCGTACGAATCTATAACTTTCTGATTGGTTAACGCAAAAACGAAATCTGGAAAACATGAACCAGAAAACCTGAATCTGGTATTCTGAAAGCCCTTAGTTTCTTGGCGGAGATCATTAAGAATGCAGGGTCTGGAAGCAAAAATTATGAAAATCTACTCTTACTTTTGGCCATTCACTAAAACTCTAGTAACCGTCAGTTTTCTTTTTAGTCCAACACTTAATTTTTGTCCCACCCCTCCCCCTCTAATTTCCCTCTCTTTTGAGTATCTGTGTCTAAGAGGGTAAATGTATATGTGTTTAGCCATGCGAACTCTTGAATCCTGGTTGACAGTTTCTTGATAGTCTCGGAGAAAACAAGTAAAATAAAATAACTTGGTTTAATGGTTTACATGTGCTGAAGGCGTTTTTCTCAGACGGACAGACAAAAGGGTGGAGAGATGGACGGACAGACGGACAGACAGACGGACAGATTGGGGTCATTATGCAAGTAGAATTCGTTTCTAATTTTGGCAGAGTGTCTGTTGCATCGCGTAAACACTCTTGAAACTTGTGTAGCGGCAAGCCTGTTGCGAGACAAGTTGTAGAGAAAATTACTCCGCGTAATCGCGCCTTTACGATATGTTACAGCTCTCTTGAATTGCTTGTTTTCAATCAATTCCAAGGGTGTAAGGTAACAAAAAACACTGCGGCCATGTTTGTTGATACAACAAAAGAATTCATTGACAATTCTATTGTAAATTCAACCAAGATTGCATCTATGACGATTACGTAACCAAACAAAACTAGACACTCTAAAGAGTGTGTGGTCGGGCTACATTTGGGAGAATAACTAGTATATGTATTGTGGATGATAGCATCCATGGATAGACATTTATTTGGCAGTTAAAAAATGATAGATTGAATGTAGGTGTATTCTGAGCTCATCCACACTGTTTAATATATAATGTAAAAGTAAATGAAAGGCAAGTGGTGCTGAGGTAAATGATTGGGGGAAAATATGATGTCATTTAATCACGTGGTTGCCTCGTTTTCATGGCACATTCGCGACGTGAAGATAGAAAAGGTAAACCTAGAGTCGGCCTACCACAGGTAGCCCGACTAAAAAATTGACCGTGGTTATAAGTGAGCCTTTTACGATTAATTTAAGATATTCCCCCCTTCCCCCTCCCCCCTCCTTTTCGCACTGAATTAGAATACTTTTGTTGCGATGAACTTAATAACCTGTCATGACGAAAGTACTCGAAAAATATGGAGTTTCCTCAAGGCGGCTGTTAAATAATGAAATTACTCTGTATTGCACTCGACGCGAACGAGACAGCCACAGCTTAGCCTCGTTATTTATATCTTAACGAGCAGTTCTGCCGCTTAATTTTCTCAATATTCCTTTATTATTAACATCGCAACGTTCTTGTTTGCTTTAACTGTTTGTCCCTTGTCAAAATCGTATAAAATTAAAGACGAGAGTTTAGAAAATTGATATTTTGAAATCGCCATTTTCTTCAAAATTTTGTGTCGGGAATGTTTTCTTATTATCCTTAGACGACGTAAAGTTCCCCGGTTGTAGAATTACTTTAGCGTTTTTAATTAAGCGACATATTGTCCGAAGGATCAAGTACTTTTTGAATGCGAAATGCTAACGCTCATGCATTGTTAGCGAATATTTTTGAAATTCAAATGCTTAAAGGTGTGAATTGATATCAAATATGAAGAGACAAGACCGATAATTATTAGACTTGGTGGGAAGCAAACTGCAGCGGTGCATTTCAGTTAAACTAGATTTTCACGGGGCATTATTTTGGTTTCTGTTCTCAAAGCTGTAACGAAAAATTATATCACAAGATACTCAGTCGACGTTATTTGTTGGTAAGTAAATTTTTCCACTTTGAAAAATAAATAGAACATCAATTTAACGTCTTTAATAACATTCGATCCATCGATGATTTCTTGAAAGCTCCTTCAATGTTTCCGGGTAGAAATAACTCGAAATTAGAGCGTAAAAATGGGCTTTTTTGTTCTCTTCATTCGATATTTTCTTAGACCAATATATTAAACCTAGAAACTGCTTTACACTACATTTGTTCTCTATAAACCACACATTTTTTTGTTTCCATGTAAGAAAAATATTCGGTCCCAAACTAAAATAATTTCAAAAATAAATGAAATTTATTTTCTTTAAGATTAAAAAAAGTGAAAAATTTCAACCTCTTTTTATCCTGTGTTTCGAAAATTATTAAAGCAAAGATGACGGAGCATAATGTCCGTATAGTTCAAAATAGTATTCTGTTATACTCGTAGTTGGTTATACCATTTATTCTTCTTATTATTGAATGGAAATGTTTTTGAAAATTTCCTGTTAGACCAATATTGCGTGGTCAAATGATGAATCTCTAAGGAGCTCTATTTTTGATATTTCCAGTGATAGATTTAAATTTATGAGGAGTCTGTAGTCCACTCTTTATGAGAAAAAATATGTGGGTTAAAAATCTTACGAAGAGCAGGAGAGGCATCGTAAGGACTTTGCTTAGTGCATGAGATGTCTCGACGATTCAATTTTGAAATAAATATATTTCGACGAACTCTCTTCTTTATTTACTTTCTTATTGCTTTATTTTATTTTATTTTCTACTTTTAACTTAGGATTTTGAAATGGAATCTGAAAATTAAAGAAATATAACAGTTTCTCAAAATTTTTCTTTTAGAAAAATTTGTCTTAAATGTTTGAAAAAGATTACTACTCTATGACGTCACGTGACAATCTCTCCCTTCTTTTAACGTCATCAGTGATGTCATACGTATCTTTGATGATTAGTGATAAATAGATACCGAGAAAGATTTGCTCGAAGGAACATAAATCGCATCTTTAATTTCCAAATGCTATTAAAGCAATATTATCTCTGAGATAAGCTTTCTTAACTACAGTCCCTGAGCTTAGCACTGCATATTTGTTATCTATCGAGACAAAAGATATCTCTTCTTATATAGCGATGTATACCATATAAAAAAACGTAAGAAATTGCACAAAAAACTTTGTAAGAAATTGCATAGGTTAGTATGTTCAGCATATATTCTTCGATTGCACGTTACTTCATCGCGGCCATGTTGGTACCATTTAACAAAAGATTTCTCATTAGCATCCATTGTAAACGGTACCACAATGGCCGCCATGTTTTTGTCTTTTAACTCTCTTGGGAATGCTTGCAACCCATCAATAAGTAATAGATAATTCAGTGTTTATAATTGTTCTTTATTTTCCTCTTTCCTATTGGTGAGTTCCAAGATCCTTATAACAAGTGTTAGTATACCTGTTCATAGCCAATATGTTCCACTTAGCAAAATACCACTTTTTTTATTGATATGCAAATTTGACTGAACTAATAACGATGCAATATATAAAAATAATATATTGAACCCACGAGTAAATGATACGTTAGCAAAATACTATCTTGATTAAGTATATTGGTGTTAAAATATCATCTTATAAGAGGTATGAGAAATATCCATTATTCTGATATGACTTTCAGATAACTCAAACTTTTCCCCCTGCTTTTGTATTTTATGTTCCTTGGTGACAGGCTACGTTCGTTGAACATAGTTCATTTTCAATTACTGTGAGAAATATGACCACTTACCCGCTAAGCTTGTTTAATCCAACTGTTAATCCCCATACAACACACCACTCAACCAGCTAGCTACACGCAGAAGTGAGGAGAACGTTTCTCACGGCGTGCAAAGTGTAAAATCTCTCTTCGATAATTTCTTACAGCTTGGAATATTGACTGAAGTTGGAACCGCTTTCTCAGTTAAGGTAAGGGATAGTTTTTGAAGCTTAGGAACTCGATAAAGTATCTATTCTAAAATATTTAGCAAACACTGGTGGAGTTAGCGGACTATTTTTCAGAATAAGTTGAAAATTAAAATGCGTTGGATGAAATAACTTAACGAAATGAAAAAGACGTAAAATATTTATCTTTTTTTTTCAAAAGCGAAACTTCAAACCACTTACAGTCCAAAAATTGAAGCAAGTTTGTTGAACTGATAAATTGTCAAAAATATTCAACTCAAAACTTGAACTGAAAGAAATAAACCGAACCGCCCGTATCAAGATTGCAAATATTAAGATAAAGAGACGAAGAAAACTAGAAATTATCGAATAATTATTTAGTGGAAGTTTGAAATTTGTGGGCTCAGGAACGAGTTAATAGAAAAAATTTAACAAATTCAGTTTCGAGAGATTGTCTCGTTTATTGTCATTGGCTGTTTAAGCATGAATAATAATTGTTATCAATTATTTATTAATATTTTAAGTTTTAAGTTGTAGTTTTATTACTGATCCAGAGTGAGAATGCGATATGTTTTTTTCCGGCGGTTTCTGAGTGGTTTTGACTGCGGACCAATCGCTGCGCAATACAAGAAAATATATGGGCTAAGTTATCCAATCAGAGGAGCAGCTCTTGGCTTTGTTTTCAAATTTTATATGTTTTTTATTTGTTTTCAACGAGAATTTCTAAACTCAGTAATTATACTATTTCTTACTTAATAATATTTTGTCTCGGCAAAATTTATAAACTTAAGACAAAACTCCTAAAAACCTATTTTCTCAAAGGATTTTTTTAAGTCTACATAAATTTGGGAAGTTTTCCCATGTTGACGAAATTTCAAAAATTTTCTTTTTTTTAAATCGTTTACTGGAAAATTTCGCGTTCGAAACAAAAATAAACAATAGAAAATGAAAAACATTGTCAAATGAACCTCAAAGCGTGACGTGACTTAAACATAATGAACTGGGCCAGAAGAAAAATTGAGGTTCGTTATAGGCTGCTTTGCATGTGACGTCAAAGCAGCTCGATCTGGGGGACAAAACAAAAGAATTCCAATCTCTAATCTATTGTTTTGTCCCCCATATCGAGCTGCATATATTCCAAAGTGCTGCATATTAAAAGGGGTCTATTTTTTAACTTTATTCCAGAATTTTTTAATTTTCGTAATATTTCCTAAAACACTGACTACATCATAACCTGACCACGTGTTTATCATTACCTGATCACGTGTTTATAATTACCTGATCACGTGCTTATCATTACCTGATCATGTGCTTATTATTACCTGATCACGTGCTTATCATTACCTGATCACGTGCTTATCATTACCTGATTAAATAAAGCTTGATTACGAAATAAAGAAAAATAAGTAAATATGCAGATCTATGACGAAACGTGGATTTCTCTCGAAATTAAGGCACATGATAAATTTAATTTCAATGTATTGAATAAACTTGGTGTACGTAGATCCGTGTGGGATGTGTGCTCTAATAATCGTCTATCTAACAACACTATACAACACAAATGATTACAGTTTTTATCTTTTGTTAAAGCTTATATTTTTTTCTTTATTAAGTTTTCGGCCGTTTTGTTTGCAAAGGGGGCGATCGGCTGGTGCGAATATGTCAACTATGGCCGAATGACGTCAAATGACGTCAAAGAAATATCTAAAATTGATCGTGTTGACTCAATATTGTCTTATCTCCAAGCCAAAAAATGGATTTTTCGTTTAATGAATTCAAAAAAATATTCTGTGTCTCTAATAAGAGAGACTTTAACACATGAGTGTTATAGTTACTACATTTTTCCTTTAAATGTCAACTCTGGTTTTATTTCAACATTTTAAATTCGCGTATAGAATTTTCTTCAGACGGTTAATTGTCATAATCTTTTTTATTATTATCGCGAACCGTGGCAAAAACATTCTTTAAAAAATAAACTACAAAAGTTATCTCTAAATACTAATTTATCGTCAATTTTTACCTAAATTTTATAGTTTAAAAAAAATTTTTAAATATTATTTAAAAAAAACACACTTCTAGCTTTATAAATTTGCATTTAAAAGACTTCCTTATGAAGACGTTTTCGATTGGTTGTATATTAAATGATTGATAGGTGATAAATGTTATTTGCATTACATCTGGCCCATGCTGATTGGTTCTATTTTCGAGGCTTCTAAACTTACTAGGTAGGAAACAGTCTGATAAATTGTGAATGAATGAAGACGAGAAAATAGCCAGTAATTAAATCACTGAGGAATGTCTTTTGTTCGCGCTGTTTTTGATGTGTTGTGCTAAATCAATCTGTAAAACACGCTTTGCTATTGACCATACACCGAATCGAAATATGGCGACCAATTTCAATAACTATTGTTCTGCACTGACTAGCGACTGACTAGCCTCCTATACATGTTTCCACGTGAACACGAGGCTAGTCAGTCGCTGTTCAGTGCAGAACAATACTTATTCAAATTGGTCGCCATATTTCGATTCGGTGTATTCCGAAGTCTGGGTCGAGTAAGAATCGCAGTGCATTTTGGGGCTTTTTTTGGGAAAAAAACAGACGCACTTCAATTCTCGACTTTCACATCCCCATAATCCTTTGCGTCTTTGGGGGGTAACCAGAGGGTAAAAATCCTCTTATTTTGCTGATCAGACAATGTTGACACTACCTTGTTTGGTATCCAAAGATAAAATGAAGAAGTAAAAAACAGAAAATGATAGAAGCTTGAAGACGTTTAAGGTAAATTTAAAAATAAAAATTCGTAAGTCAATACATTTTCTGTAAGACCAAAACTCTTCATGATCTGTACACGCGAAAATAACTTGGAATAAACTGATAAACAGTATTGTACAGATAAAAGCAGGTATAGGATAAATTCAATTAAGAAATCTTTCAATTTGGGACAGTTTTTTGATTGGTTACCCCCCAAAAATGCAAGGCATTATGGGGATGTGAAAGTCGAGAATGCCAACAAAAGAAACAACAACAGCAGCAACAAGCTACGGTAACAACAACAAACAAACATTCATCTCATATCAAAAAAATGTTGAATACGAAATATGCATAGTAAATAGTGTATTCCAAGACCCAAGTGCAATGTGAGTGTCGACGTTAATTTGAACTGTAAAGTAAATCTATTTACACCGACTTGTTCTCTATATGTAGCTGGTACATTGTTTCGGATGAAATGCACTAAAAACAAATAAATAATGATTATTTGTCTTGCTTTAGACAATGTCACATAACGCTCAAAATGCATTTCGYTCTTCGAATACACCATTTAGTATGCAGTATTAAGTAGTCAACGACTTTAGAAATGGCTGTATAAGAAAAATAAAACATACTATTAGTCATTAAACTATAAGGTAGTTACAAAGATATTGAAATCTTTTATTTTGTTTTATTGTTTTTCTTTGAAAATAAAAAAATATTCAATGAATAAATATCTTATGATATTCTGACGTCAGCGGGGATAATTTTTCTTTCTTTCTTTCTTTTTTTCTTTCCACAATTTAAATTTGTCTACTCAATTTATCCCTTGCATTGTTTCCACTATAACTTGAGATGGTAGAGAACTATTTTTTGATTAATGTAGTTTTTTCGGTAATTTAAACGATGAAAGAACTGAAATAGAGAGATAGAGTGAAGTCATTAAACCTGTGAAATAGATATT